>MU224543.1:4000219-4016921 GCA_018584345.1 Thuja plicata | reverse complement strand
ATAAAACCAATCATCCAAAAATTTTCGAGCTGGGCATCTTTCAACATCCACAGCGGCAAAAAAAATTGCATAGTTTTGTAACCTACTTTTTTCCTTCGCAATCTCACCTAGCATTTCATCGTTAGGGAAAATGGTAAAAGGTCTCAAGGCGTCCAGAGAGCCCTTACCTTGTTCGGCTTCTTCATGGTGTTGCACAACACTAAACCTAACCGAAGCAGCAACGACAGATGAACTACCCACCGCTTCGGAGAAGGTCTTCATGTTAGAGGGGGCATTTTTAACAGAGCCAAGGTCATGGTTTTTTATTACATCGGAGGAGGTTGTGCAAGAGTTAATGGGCGTTAACACAGGTTCTACGGCTTCTGCCATAGGTAATAAAGGGGGACCTGACATATTAAATTAAAGATAAACCAGAACGCGCACACCTGTATGCATCGGGGTGAGAACAAACGCTAGTTGGTACGCCTTCGTCGGGTCTCCGTCCACCTTTGCCTCGCCGGAAAAAACGCAGAACAGATTTCGCCGGAAAACGCAGATAATATTCAAAAATAATATATCTCATAATTTGCATCTAAGTTTAGAAGAAATGCTCATTAGAATTAGGTTTAAGATTAGAGTTATTGTTAGTGTCAGAGTCAATGTTAGTGTTAAAATTAGGGTTAATATTATAATTCTAGTGTTACTCTTAACTTAGAATTGAAGTTAATTTTTGTATCTTATTTTATCCACAAATCATTATTCTTGCATAAGTCATATTTTTAAAATTTAGCAAGTTGAATTATTCATTGAAAAAAGATGATAAAGATAAGAGCGAATGTTGTTTAAAATAAAAGTTTATTTAAAATAAAAATATATAAACCCTAGTTGGAAGGCCTTTCTACAGAAGAAAGGAGAGCATGCAGAAAACCTTATATGGAAGCAAAAGGATACAAATGTCATCACACAAAATGTGGGTGGAGAGGACACATCGGCTCATTCAAAAGACAAAGAAACGTCAACATTGAATCTTCCAGATATAGGGGAATCTTTGAATCTTGAAACTATAATTGAAAGTGAACAATCAGATGAACCAAGAAATGTAGATGAACAAGGGATGTTGTATGCATGACATGAAGCCATCTACAAATCTAAAATGCAAATCAATATTCCAGTATAAATTATGCATGAGAGATCATATCACTTACAACATCAAGCCTTAATATGTAAGTTCTGGGACACTAACCTATCTGTACTCGAGTTCAAAAAATGGGTCGAGAAAAACTAGATAGGAGTCTCATACATAGTATGCATAGACTTTATTTCAGAGTTTTTCCTAGTATGTTTTGAATCAATCTACTCAAGGGACAATATATTTATGCACAAAGGGTGGTTCTTTAATAATAAAGGATTATCTATGCAAAAATGGACTCCTAACTTTGATGGAAAAGAGTATTCTATAAAATTTATACTGGGATGTGACTCACACTAAACGATCTCCCAATAGAATATAGGGTGGCATATATTTTGCAGATAATTGGGAACAAAGTACGGATTTATCTTAGTAATAAGTGGGACGAGGGAAGAGCAGGTCCAAAGCTATGTTTAATCATGAACTTGGAATCTAGACTTCCACAGACTCTCAAAATTATATCAAAGGGAGGATTTTGGATCCAAAAGATTACTTATGATCACCTGAATCCACAAACAATCCCAGAGACATGTTCAAATTCAAGTGAGATGGAGTTTTTGGAGGATGGTCTATTATTCAAGCTCCAAGAAATAGATATAGACCCAACCAAGGGAATCACACACAATATTCAGGAAGATCCTAAAGGGAATCCACATTCACTGCCAGGTTGGACTACATTGATGTTTCCAGAAATAGAACATCCCCTACCCTCCACTATTGTTATCTTGGAGGATGTCAGGGACGCATCACAAGGGAACTTGACTGTATTCTTTTGCATAATATTTTGGATATTATTTTTCTATTACAACAAGACTCCTAAGGTTCTATATTTAACACATCAACATGACTACACTTTTCAATCTCCCCATGCTAGTCACTCAATTATTTTAGAAAATGGCAGAGGGTTATCACTTATCGACTGGAAGATAACCAGTAAAGGTATTCTCAAAGAGATCAAAATCACAGATGATAATATATTTGTGGAGTGGGATTTGTAGGACTAGGGGCCACTTTGGGTTAGAAACTTGCAATAAAAGTTGGCTCTCTCAAACTGAACTTAGGACTAATGGGGGTCTTTAGTTTAATAGAAACTATGACCATTTTATCCAGAGATTTAATCACTAACAAGATGAGACACTTATAACACAATGAGAGGAGAAGGTTCAAGATAAAATGATTCATGAGATTGTAGACCAAGTCTTATAGGAAGATCCAAGGATATATAACCTTCGATCAACACAAGATAAACAATGTGAAGTGTAAATGAAAAAGGTATTATCTCCAAACATTCAAACAAAGGATGGAGAGGATGTACTACAAACTAAACTTTCTAATCTATGGAAGATAGCTAGGGAGGAAAGAATGGGTGTGATTGAGAGGCAGAAGGGTACCCTGGATAAGGAAGATGCTTTTTATCTCCTAGTGGAGATTATAATGCAAAAATGAAAAAAAGTGCCAATATTGATCCATTTTCCACTGTGCCATTTTTTTTTGGTAGTGATTTTAGAAAATTGGAAATATATTAGAAAAAGAACTAGAAGGCAGAGCACCCTCTCTCTTTAATAAAGGCCATTACAAAGGGAAAATGGTATCTCAAAGGACAGGAATGGGGGGATAACTGCCTCCCCTCGAACAAGGTTATGGGAGGGATTCTTCCCCTTCAACAAAAAATGAGAAGAAAGATGCAAGTAGATAAAGAGAACTGGGTGGAGGACCCATCTAACAACATTAATCAAGATAAGGAATTATCCCCTAGACTAAAAGAAGTATTTCAAATGTTTTTCCTTATGGAAAACTCAACCTCTCAAGTAGATAAAAATGGGGACGATTATCTCTCTTCTTCCTTCATGGAAAGACTTATAGATTCAAAATTTCAGGGTGAAGAGGGGGAGTTTTCTGGTCTGCTTACACCTTCAGTGGAGGCAGACCCTGACAACGCATCAACCCTTAAAGAACATGATTCCAAAAATAAACTATCGGTAGTTCATGATACTCCTATGGCCAGGGATTCCAAAAAAAAGAACTCAACATAATCTCTCCAGACTGTGGAGTTAAAGGAAACAAGGAATCCTAACAAACAATGTTTGGTTAAACGTTGTTTATTTTCAATTAAACATAAAAAATGGAGCAATTTACGATAGGATTGGGTGGTTGGAAGGCAGAATCAGCGGAGGCAATTAGATCCTCGGGTGGCTTAGTAGTAATCTGGAATCCCAAAAAGATATTCTTTTTAGGAGTAATAAGATACTCTAACTGGATAGGTGAAATATGGGCAGCCTCTACTCTAAACTAAACATTTCTTTAATCAATGTCTACAGTCTAATTCAAGCCAAGAAGAAACAAGAGGTATGGGAGGAGATCAACGACCTCTTTTTAGAAAGGCCGAATAAAAATTTCATTATTGGAGGGGACTTCAACGCCATTCTGCATCAGTCAAAAAATGGGGGGGCAATCAAAGACAAAGCCAACACCAGGTTCAATTCAAAAATTGGGTGTCAAAGGAAAATTTATTGGAAATACAAATAGAAAATGGAACGTTTACTTGGAATAATAGAAGAGAAGGTTTTAATAATATAGTAGAAAAGTTAGAAATATTCTTCTTCAAGGGTGAGTTATCTGATTTTCAATATGACCTGAAGGCTGCAATTACTCCATCCTCTGGGTTAGATCACTATCCTATTCACTTGGATATCCTAGGAGAAGATAAACCACTATCTTGCCCATTCAAATTTTAAAACATGTGGATGAAGGATAAGGATTTTTTTCCATTAATAGGAAAATGGTGGAAAGGTTGGTAGGTAAAGGGATCCAAGATGTTTTGTTTTGTATCAAAGCTAAAATGTATCAAGAACAATTTGTTGGACTGGAATAAGAATCATTTAAAGAATATCTTCCTCTCAAAATCTGAAATTGAACAGAAGATAACAGAATTAAATGAAGTAATCATCTGGTGCAACAAGGTATGGATTTAAATCTACTCAATAAGGAGGAGTTATTGAGATATTATGAGGATATTATATCAAAAGAAGAGACATTTTGGAGGCAAAAATCTAGGGAAACATGGTTGGAAGAATGAGATAAAAACAAAGTATTTCCAAAACAACACAAAATAGAAAAGAAGTGTGAACATAATATATAGAATCACTTTGGAAGATGGTAGTGTTATAGAGGAGAAAAAGTAAATTCGAAGAGAAATAGTGGATTATTTCACAAAGGTCTTAAACAACTTTGAGGGCTCCAAATTGTGCTCTCAAAATGAGATGCTACAAGAAATCCCTAAGTTAATTTCTCAGGATGACAATCAGATGTTTTCGGATAAATTCTCAGAGGACGATATCCATAATGCTTTGAACCAAATGGCACCTGATAAAGCTCCTAGTCTAGATGGTTTCCCACCTAGTTTTTTTCAGCACTATTGGTTGATTGTGGGGTTGGAATTGACAGATGCATTAGAGGCAGCTAGATCCTCTAGCAGATTTCTAAGGGAGATCAACAATACTTTTCTAGTTCTTATTCTTAAGAAATAAAATGAAACATATTTGGATGAGTTCAGACCAATATCGCTTTAAAACACTATATACAAGCTTCTTTCCAAAACTTTGGCCAATAGATTAAAGAAGGTGTTAGGGAAAATTATCGAAGAAGAACAAACAAGTTTCATCCTAAGAAGATCTATTTTTGATAGAGTCATCATAGCTCAAGAAGAAATACATTTAATTAAAATAAACAAGCAGCCCAATATGTTCATAAATCTAGACATCAAGAAAGCATATGATAAAGTGGATTGGATATTTCTACCAAAATGTTTCAAAAATATTTGGATTTTCCAAAACGTGGATAAATTTTATTTTTTACTGCATCTCTTCTCCTAGATTCTCTATTCTTATTAATGGATCTCTCTTTGGTTTCTTTGAGAGTTCTAGGGTAATAAGACAAGGAGACCCATTGTCCCCTTTCCTCTTCATAATCATGGTTGAAGCTCTTGGGAGGAGGATCAGGAGACTTCAAAATTAGGGTATCCTAAAGGGGGTGGAAATCACTTCTTCAGTTAGACCACTCACTCACCAACAGTTTGTAGATGATACCCTTCTATTTGGAAAGGGAACTAAAATTGAAGCCTTGCAATTGAAAAAGGTTCTACAATGTTATGTTGATGTTTTAGGACAATTAGTAAACAAAGAGAAATCTCAAATTTTCTTCTTTTTCATTAAGAAAAAGACTCAAATACAAATTTTGAATTCTTTGGGATTCAAGGAAGGTAGACTCCCTTGCACCTACTTGGGAGTTTCAGTTGACAAATCTTTGAGATCCACCTCAGTTTGGAAACATGTTGGGAAGAAATTAGACAGGAAAATAGAGTCCTAGAAATCAAAATGGCTTTCTTCGGTAGGGAGGATAATATTGCTAAAGAAAACTCTTTCAGTCATTCCTATCTATCTGATGGCTTGCATTGCACTATCTTTGAGAGGACACCTGGAGATGATTAGTAAATTGAGAAAATTCTTTTGGCAGGGGATACACACCCAAAAAAAAATTTGTCCTTATATCCTAGGACAAAATCTGCAATCCAGTGGAACTAGGTGGAACATGAATCAAGAACCAGTTGCATCAAAATTAGGCCCTAGGGGAAAAATTATTTTGGAAAACTCACTTTGAAAGCCAAAGGAAATGAGTCAGGATTATGAAAGCGAAATATTTCTCTAATTTAAATGATGAGGAAGCATTAAGAATTTCAAACTTTCCTAGGGGTTCTAGAATTTGGAATTTTTTGGCAAAGTCTAGTAGCATTATTTTGGATAACATAACATGGAATATCAAGGATGGTAGCAAGGCATTATTTTGGGATGACTCTTGGGGTGGCTACCCAATCATTAATAAGTTAATAGATTTTGATAGAATCAAATAAATATGCACCCATTGTTGATGATAATTATTCAATTGTGTATTGTCATTGATGTTTACACAAGTATAGTGACGTTTACACAAATGTCTAATCCTATCTGAGAATAGTCAGTGTTTGCCGAGCTCTCTTGGGTATTGAAGATAACCAAAGTGATTTTTAGTTCTAACTGAGTTCACTTAGGCATCACAATGTTGGTCGGGCATTGAAGGATTTCAGTGTTGATTGAGTAAAACAGTTAGTGTCAGCCGACTAATAGTGGCTTATATTTTTATGGATAACTAGTTATATACAATCGACAGACATGAGTTTTATTATTTTTTTGGAAGGATATTAAGGTTGAATTGACAAGGCTTATCATATATATATATATAAGGTAAAGTTTGGATTAAATAGTGTGGTGATGTGGAATTGCATGTGAAGTGTGATATGAAGAGTGAAGGCAAAATCAGATGGGATTCTGATTGAGGACAGAATACAGAGGACTGCAATAGAATATCCGATCGCTAAGGATCAAGTATTTAATCTAGAACAAAGATCTGAATTAGCAAAGATAGTTTCTTATCAAAATAGGTCAATCCATTGTTACTTTCTAACAATTGTAGCAGTGATCAAAATCTCTTAACAGAGTAGACTTAACAGTCTTTTGTAAATCCTCTTACAAGGTGACATTTCTACATTGAAGTGTTTGAAGACCTCTAACAAGGCCACTCCTTATAGGGTGATTAAATCCTCTAACAAGGTCACACCTAATAGTGTGTTATTGTAACCTTTAACAGGATTGGCTCCTAACAGGGCTCACTTCAAAAGAGTGAAAAACAGTGACTAGTTGCTATTGGTGGTTTTTCCCATATTGGGTTTCCATGTTAAATCTTGGTGTTATCTGTGTACATTTCATTTTCTTTATGGTTTATGTTTATGCAATTAATTACTAAAGATGTAATCATAGTTAATATCTTAAGATTTTCTATGTTAACCGAGTGACAGTGAAATGTCTATGTTAACCAAGCAACAATGTTAAATTTTTTTAAGACATCTAAGGGACTTGGATTTGTTTTTGTGGTAACTGATTCACCCCTCCCCTCTCAGTTACTCAACTCATTTCCAACAATTGGTATCAGAGCACCAAGTGCTTATAGGGAAGGTTTAAAGGCCTAAGCTAAATATTAGAGATGTCTTATAGAAGGGAGATCCCTAAGCTCAACAAGGACAACTTCGTTGCATGGAAAGATCTAATGAGGCTACATTTATCTACTATTGGAGATACTGGTTTGCAATTCCTGGATCACAAGAATGTGGAATCACCAAGACCTATGTCTATGGAGTAGATGGTGGAAATGAAATATCATAATATAATGATGATTGATATAGCCTCTGCACTCAGCTATTATGAATTTGATGAAGTCAAGGACTGCCCTACTGCCTTTGATATGTGGAAAAAACTACCTGATATCTATGGAGGAGATGAAAATGTAAATAGATCCAAAGCAGAAAGTATCAGAGGTCAGTTTGATATGATGAAAATGAAAGAAGGATAAAACATTACAAAATACAGTAAGAGAAACAAGAAAAGTGTTACTGTAATCAGAGCTGATGGTGGAACAATCGAAGACAAAATAGTAGTCAGCAAGGTATTAAGAACTTTACTTCCTATCTATGCAATTAGAGTTTCAACTATTCAAGAGATGAGATGCAGTAATGACATAACTCTAGATGGATTGATTGGAAGATTATCAGCTTTTGAGTTGGATAACTTTGACAATTATTCTCCTAATCCTAGCAATCTTGAGTCAGCATTCAAAGCTAAATTAAAACTTGGAAAGATGAAAGGAAAATAGATTGACAGTGATAGTGATGATGATTTTGATGATGAAGATCTGTAAATCATTGAATCATTACTTGGAAGGATAGCTGCAAAAGGAAAAGGACAATACAAAGGAAGAATACCATTGATTTTCTTTTAATGCGATGAGGTTGGTCACATTGCCGCTAAGTGTTCAAACAAGGAAGACAAAGGTGAGATAAAGTTTAAAAAGTATAAAGGAAAGAAAGATTACAAAAGAAACAAAAGATACAAGGAAAAAGGTAAGAAATCTCATTATATTGCTAAAGATTTTGATAGTGATGAAGATGAGGATGAAATGGTTTACATTGCTATTAAGGATGAGTCAAATAGTGAAGACAATGAAAAGACTGCACTATACTCTCATATTAGTAAGAATGACACCTGGATAATTGATAGTGGTTGTTCTCACCACATGAATGGTGATAAAACCAAATTTGAACATCTTGAACACTATGATGGTGGGAGTGTTAGTTTTGGGAATGATGAACCCTGCTATGTGAAAGGTAAATATTGTATTTCTTTTATTGAAGGAATCAAATGTGATAATGCTTATTGGGTTGAAGGAATAAGGTGTAAGATACTAAGTGTGGCACATCTAAATAACATTGGTTTCAAGGTAGAATTCATGAATGGAAAGGCCAAGCTCCTGGGTGGTAGAGGAAACCTAGTTGGAATTGGCAGGAAAACAAAAGGTAATCTATTTTGTCTTGATCTCAATGAAATTTCATGTTTTATTACACAAGTAGAAGAAAGATGGTTATGGCATAAAAGGTTTTGTCATGTGAACTTTGACAACCTAATCAACATAAGTAAGAACAAAAGAGTAAGATGTATTCCTATTCTGAAGAAACCTGAACTAGAAATATGCAAACAATGTCAAATTAGGAAGATGGGCAAAACAAACTTCAAGAGAAAGAACTACAATACAAAAGAAGTCTTGGAATTGGTGCATACTGACTTATGTGGACCAATTGGAACAAAAAGTTACATAGGTTAGAAGTAATTCATTATATTTGTTGATGATCATTCTAGAATGATGATTGTTATGTTTCTCAAAGAAAAATCAGAAGCCTTTCAGAATTTCAAATGGTACCTAGCCAGAGTTGAAAAAGAAACATGAAAGAAAATTAAATGCTTAAGATTTGACAGATGAGGAGAATTCATTTCTAATGAATTCAATGAGTAATGCAATGAAAGAGGAATCAAAAGACAAGTATCTTCCCCAGGTACACCATAGAAAAATGGTATTGCAAAAAGAAGGAACATATCCATTATGGATTGTGCAAGAACCTTGATGATTGAAAAGGATGTTGCTACCATTTACTGGAAGAAAGCCATTAGCACTACAATTCACACCTTAAATCGAGTTCAACTGAAGATGGTACTAAGAAGAAACCTTTTGAATTATGGTATGGCTATAAACCTAATGTTCATTATTTCAAAGTATTTGGAAATAAATGCTACATCTTCAAGGAAACAAGAAATGGAAAATTTGATGTAAAAGGTGATGAAGGTATATTCGTAGGCTATTCCAGCAAAATCAAAGCCTATAAATGTCTAAATATTACTACTCATAAAGTCATAGAAAGTGTGAAATTAAAGGTCGATGAGTTTGTAGAGAGAAATGAAGAATAGAGTAGTAAAGAACCTGAAGACTACATAAACTTTGTGTATTATGAACTTGATACTATACCTAAGCCACAGGAAATGGTGATTGGACAACAATAATGTCAGCCATTGAATTCATCATCACAAACCTTGTTGCAACCTATGCAACCAGTGATGCTAACTGAAGAAACTGAGTCACAAACAGAGGGAACCGAGTCTCAGACTGAAGAAACCAAGTCACAGATAGAGGCACCCAAGTCACAGATAGAGGTACCTGAGTCATAGACAAATACACCCAAGTGTTAGACAGTGGAATCTGACTATCATACATAAGAGCAAGATAGAATATTTGAGCATGGTGAACATAGTGGAGCAAGCCTAGAATCGAAGATGAAGGATCCTATACTTGCAAAATATGTTAGAAGGCATCATGCACCTGAACAAATAATTGGAGAGAAAATAGAAGGTGTAATGACAAGGAACAAAATAAAAGGTACATGATTACTTAGTGAAATTGAACCTAGAATTGTTAAAGATGCATTGAATGATGAGAACTGGATTGAAGTAATGAATGAAGAAATTGAGCAGATAGAAAAGAACAAAACCTGGACTCTTGTACCTAGACCAAAAGACAAGAATGTTACTGGTACTAAGTGTGTTTTCAAAAACAAGATGAATGAGAAAGGTGAAGTTTCCAGAAACAAATCCAGATTAGTATGTAAAGGATATGCTCAAGAAGAGGGTATTGATTATGGAGAAATTTTTTCTCTTGTTGCAAGACTTGAAGGAGTCAGAACTCTTATGGCATATTCTACACATAAAGGATTCAAGGTATATCAAATGGATGTAAAATCTGCATTCTTTAATGGAATTCTAGAAGAGGAAGTCTATATTAAGCAACCTGAAGGCTTTGTAGATCCTACCAAAAGAAATATAGTTTGCAAACTGCACAAAGCATTGTATGGAATGAAGAAAGCTCTGGGAGCCTGGTATGAAAGACTTCATGGTTACTTGATAAGTATTGGATTTCAAAGAACTAATGATAACAGTAGCTTTTACATAAAAGAAGGACCTCAGGACAAGATACTATTGGAAAAAATATTTGTTGATGACATATTGTTTACTGGATATGATGACTTATGCAGAGCACTCTCAGAAGCTATGAGTAAGGAATTTGAGATGTCTATGTTTGGTGAAATCAAATTATTTGTTGGCTTACAAGTATATCAGATGAAGGATGGTATCTACATTACTTAGTCTAAATACATAAAAGAGATACTAAAGAAATTTTGGATGCAAGATTTTAGACCAGTTGGAACACCTATGCCTACTAGACATAAGCTATCTAAGGATGGTGATTCAAAGGAGGTAAGTCAGACTACATACAGATCCATGATTGGAAAACTTCAATATGTTGTTCACATTAGACCTGATATTGCATTAGTAGTCGGTATTGTTGCAAGGTTTTCAGCTAATCCTAGAGAGAATCATTTGATGGCTATCAAAAGGATTCTAAGATATCTTAAGGGTACTGAAGACTATGGATTATGGTACAAGAAAGGAGGAAAATTTGATTTGAAGACTTTTACTGATGTTGATTGGGTAGGAAGTGTTGATGACAGAAAGAGCACAAGTGGTGGAGCACTATTTTTGTAAAGAGGTTAGTCTCCTGGAAAATCAAGAAATAGAATTGCATTTCTCAATCTACAGTAGAAGCATAATATGTTGATGCAGTAGTAAATTGTTCAAACATCATATGGTTAAAACAACTTTTGTCAGGTATGAAGGTGAAAATCAAAGAACCTATCATTATCTATTGTGATTGTTACCCATATTTTTTACATGCGGCATAGTACTCAGAAACACTAAAAAATTGCATAAAGAAACATCCCTTTGCCATTACTATGCAACTAATGAAAATGAATACATTTATATTACATTCATATTATCATGTTTCATTTGTACTCTAAGTATTGATCAATTTCACAATTTCAAATTCATAAATGATCATTACATATTGTATTTAAAACCGAATGCATTAGACAAGTGCTCCTTCAAGGTTACATCTTGCATACATAAACTTAGAGGACATATGCAGAAAAGAAAGTAAGAGTAAGGCATGATGAAGTCTAGGGGTCTGTGTATTTCCTTTAAGAGGTCTTCTAGTCTCTAGAGTTGGTCATCTGCATCATCTGAAGTCTTCATGTCTTGGTTGTCGTGGTCTTGTCTCTGTTTGTCCTCCATCCTAGGTCTTCTGTTGTTCCTGTTTCTTGCATCATCATGGTTGAAGGGATGTTAGATCCAATTGGATCTAAGCAATACATGAACCAAAACAACATACATCAATCAGGCTTTCAAAGCTGAACATTTCTAAATAACATCAATACAACAGCAATATATACCTTAGCATCCACTAAATAAAGAATATCAAAGGGACATGTCCTTATGAAATCTTGTATTACATATGGTTATTAGTATGCATTTTTTAAGTATTGTTGTTTGCAGAACCAGAAGAATCTGAACTGAAGGGGTTTTTAGGTCTTGAATCTAAGGAAAAAACTTTTTTTAGAATACATCAGCATGTTAGGTTAACAAACACAAACAAAACAACCAATATTCATGCATGAGTGTCATCTCATATGACACTCATACACAAACATTAATTGGCTCATTTTTGTTTGTTGACCTAGCAGGTTGATCAGTGATGTATGTGCAAGAGGTGAAAAATGTAATGCAAATAACAAAAGAAATGCAGTGAGTGCCACAAGCCCGTGCTCGAACTTCACATAAGACATTACATACAAGGAAGTTGTGTGCATTAGAAGAGTATGCAATTCATGAAAGATGATACAACGTTGCTGCGGGAAGACACATGGACAATGAAAAGATCTTGAGAAGAGATATCCAGATATGGAGGTGAATTGTAACTGCCATCATGCAAATGAGAAAATGGAAGATGTTTTTACAGAACAAAGTGCTACAAGGAAGGGTATCACTTGCAGATAAAAATGGGTGTTTTATGAAAAATGGAGGTTAAACATCATATATGTGATGCAACTATGCATATATAGAAAGAGGAAGTATTCATATTCATTATTCGGGCCCTATTTCATGAGTGACATTCTTGTTTGAGAAAGCCCAAGTTCTCATTAGAGTAAATGTGGAGACAACATAACGATAGAAATCAAGGACAAGATATAAGCAGTAAAATGTTCCCAGTTCAATAATGACATTGCAGTCTCTATATGTTTACAATGACCTTCAGATATGGTGGCTAAGTCATTTAAAAAACCATGGTTTTTAACATTCAGCAGAACTAACAAAATGATTGAGTTTATCTCAATAGACAATGGGGTAAGGTAATGGTAAAACCTAGATTCATCAGCATAATGGATACACCTTTCAAATAGTTCAATTTCAACTATGTATTGCAATAGATTTTTGGCATATATTTCAATGATAAGTACAACAAGCATAGCCTCCACAGACAGTAAGCACAGAAACATTGCAAAGTGTAAATCTAACAGACATGCTCACTATTCAAATAGAGCTAAGTTTCCAGCAAATAACAGAAATAGAGAGGGAGAGTTCAAGTTGAATCAAAGACAAGATACAGATAATACACAATGTCTCTAGTTCAACAAATACAACATAGTCTCCACATGTTTTTAATACCCTTCAGGCATGACGATGTTATCATTGTAATGAACAGAAAGATGGCCCAAATTTGAATTCATTCAAAACGACAGACAAAGAGAAGAAATGAGCAACATACTTAAAAGAAGAAAACATAACAAGCTACATAAATGAATCGGGGCCGAGTGTGAGAAGGAGCCAAAAAGTTCAACAGTCTGAGTTTATCTCTCGGTTAAATAGCATGCATATGTTTAAATGAATATGCAGATTCAACAAAAACATATATGATCATCCAAAAAAGCCGCAGTTAAAGACACATCAATGAAGAACACATGGAGGCCAATTCAAATAAAAGGAGGCAACTTATCTTCTTGTTGATGCCAGTCAAAGTGAAATGGAGGCTGAGTTCATAGTATTGCAACCCGAGTTAACTCATGGAAGAACAAACTAAAGAGTGGAACCCAAGTTCACTTCATGCGAAAGTGGAGGCTGAGTTTGGTAAAGAAAACACCATGTTTTAGTGGCGATGTAAACTCCAGTGTC
Organism: Thuja plicata; assembly: GCA_018584345.1. Classification (NCBI taxonomy): domain Eukaryota; kingdom Viridiplantae; phylum Streptophyta; class Pinopsida; order Cupressales; family Cupressaceae; genus Thuja; species Thuja plicata. Next base: position 4,003,220 of record MU224543.1, on the reverse strand, counting down.
AAATACCACTCAAGCCGCCCAAGAACAAGTCAAACATAGAGAGCACAAGAGTTGAACTCCAGATGACATGGTGGCGCCAGGCAGGAAGAACCCTAACTTATTTCCCCAAATGAAGATTTGCTAAGTGAAATGACTACAAAATTCCTATGTCAAAATGAGTTAGATCTTGGAGTCTGAAGTACCGAGGATTTAATGCCCTGAATGAACTGCAGTGCCACGGAAGTACTTAGAAAATTTAGCTGCAATAGATATTCTTTCATTGTATTAGCTATGTCGAGTTAGGTTGATATAGCTTGACTATGGTGTCGGCTTTGCTAGGTTAGGATGTTTAAACTATGGTGGCGGGTTTATATTAGGGAGTTAGGGTTTTATCTAGATATGGATCGACTTTATGTTTTAGGGTTTACTTTTGGAGTTTTTGTAATATGCTATGTAATATGTTGATACATGTTATGTAAAAGATGTAAAATCAAAAGATATATCAACATTAGGAGACCTAAAGTGGAGGGGTAGGATCATTTTCGAAATTAGCTTCAAAGGCTTAATTTTAGGCATGAGTCATGCCTTAAAATTCAGGATTGACCTAAAATTTTGGAGGGTCTTTAGGGGACTAATTTGTAGGCATCATTTAGGTCTTTGATATAGGATGATCTATCTGTTTTGAAAGGGGCTTTTGGAGGGAGAAGTGATTTTCAAAATTGAGCCATATGGGCTATATAGTTGACCTTTTACTTCAGGTAGAGGGTTCAAAATTTAGAAAGGAGGGGCTTTCAGTGAACTATTTGTTCCTGTAGACCTTTTTTATGCATTTTGTATCCATTGGGTTTTAGTTTTTGGAGAGAAGGCATATAGTGAAATTTTTGTTCATAGATGTTTTGGAGTTCATTTTGTAATCCATTCTGTCAGATTTTGGTGTGAAATAAAGAAGATTTTTCATTGGCTCATACATTTGGAGTTTTCATTCTATGATCTTGTTTTCATCTTTCTTTGCAAGTGTTATTTTTCAAAACCTTGTATGGAAAATGTATGTTTGCTGATCATTTGAGCTATTTGTGGTTTAACCCTAGTAGTGAAATCTATTAGCCTATATGTTGAACAGGGATTCGAAGTGTTAAGCCTTTGATATATGAGTTGCAATTATTGTCTTATCTTTCCATCAAAAGTTTGAATTCATTCTTGGTGTATCACCCCTATCTATTTCCAGTTTTAAAGTTTCTTTTTTCCCTTTCCCTACTAAGTTACAAATCAGGAGGTGATATTTCGTACCAAATAGGAACCGGCCTAGAATCTGGAGACTCCTTCTCAATCATAGTCTACCCACAGCTAGAGAAGGTTTCCATTGTCAGGATGGAATTGTTGTACAACCCTAATGCCTGAGTTGGGGTGGTAATCCTAAGCCTGAATAGTTTTTGGCACACCCGGTGGGACACATTCTTCAGTGAACGGGTCAAATTGTAATACATCACTTGCTGGTTGTGATGTGCTATCAGCAAGATTCATACCTTAAAGGGGTCACATTTCGCATTTCTGGTGGATCCGTGAAGGAAAGTCTACAGTTTCAAAAGGAGAAAAGCTGGTATGTTTCAATGTTATTTTATCTTCTGATTTCTAGCCTTTTAGATGAATAAAGATGTCAAGTTTTCAAGGAGGGTATGCTTACCCAGATGGTCAATTTCCAAAATTTTCATCATTTCAAGAGAATTTTGTTCAAGAGAATCATTTTTAGGACTATCAAGGTCAGCAATCCCAATATGATTTTCATCATTCTGCAAATGATAATGATTCACAAAATAGAGATATTGCAAGTATGTTGCAGAATATGCTTATGCAGATTGAGGATAATAAAAGGCAACAAGAATCTGAATTCCAACAAGAGTTAGACAGGAAGCTAGAGGAGAATGCTTATCAATCCCATATTCAACAACAACAAGCATTGGATTAGCAAGTTCAAGGTCATCAAAAGTATCTTGCTGAGCAATGCAAGAGAAATGACCCCAAGATTTCAGGAGGGTTGGAATCTCAAAAGAAGGTTCATCATGGAGAATTGCAAGATCAGAAGGATGCTTATGAAAAGCTAATTGTTGCCATGTTTAATCATGGTCATGAATTTCAGTTAGAAAAAGAAGAGGAACTGAGAGCTCATCAACAGTTTCATGAGAGATTTCAAGAGGAGAAAGAAAAAGAGCTACTGGATCTCAAGAAAAATATAGGATTCCTGGCTTCTACAGCTGATACATACAAGAGAGGTTGTCAACTTCAGATTGAGAAGTGTTTTCATCTTGAGGAAGAGAGGGAGACCATTGAGCAGGAGGTTATTGATTTAAAGAAGAATCTTTATGAACAACAAAAGACAAAGAAGATTTTAGTAAATCAGAATAATTGTCCTGATCATAAAATACTTGTGTAAACAAATAAGGAAGATGAAGAAGATGATCTTTTTGGGGATGAGATGGAGCATTTCTACTTGCATCTTGATGTCAAGCCCACATTTCCAGAAAGCAACTACAAGCTGCAGGAGATTATTCCCAACCAGCATGATGAGCAGATCTATCAAACTAAAGAAATTTCTCAGGAACCTATATCTATCAAAGAAAGTTCCAAGTTCATTATTAGACAAGGTTGTCCTATCAGGCATTTGAACAGGATTGAGGCTAGCAAAGAAGTACAAGTTGTACCAGCATCTCTGCATAATATTCTTTCAAAAGATAAAGCTGAGATAGAATTCAATCAGCTTGCTATCCCGTATGATCAAGTAAGCTAAGTCTTGTTGTTGTTTGCTGATTCTCTACAAAATAATGGTGTTTACAATCAGCTTGATCAAGTAAGTAAATTTCATATCAATCGAATCCTTGACAACTGAATGATCATGTATAACTCCTATGTTCATCTCATGATAGCTATCCAGAAGCATGTGGATTATTGTGAGCTTAAAAGGATGGGAAGTTATTTTTCACAATCAGTGAATGGTTTTGTTTAACTAGGGTTTGTGGCTGTTTAGGAT
>MU224543.1:3976484-4000030 GCA_018584345.1 Thuja plicata | reverse complement strand
ATCATTCCTCAATGATCAAGGATACATCTACAATTTGTGGTAATGAAGTTTTTCTTCACTACCACAAATCATAAACATACCCTCAATCATTGGGAAATGGTTTTCTTATATTCACAGATTAGGTTTAGGGTTTCCATAGGTGATTAACAAACTCAATGCCCAATGGACTATTTTAGGCTACTGGTCCCAATGTCAAGCATGCAGACATCCATCAGAGGTTGCCAGAATTGTTACCCATATTTTTTACATGTGGGATAATACTCAGAAACAGTGAAAATTTTCATAAAGAAACATCCCTTTGCCATTACTATGCAAATAATGAAAATGAATACTTTTCTATTACATTCATATTATCATGTTTCTTTTTTACTCTAAGTATTTCACAATTTCACAATTTCAAATTCATAAATGATCATTACATATTGCATTTAAAACTAAATGCATTAGACAAGTGTTCCTTCAAGGTTACATCTTGCATACAGAAACTTAGAGGACATATGCAGAAAAGAAAGTAAGAGTAAGGCATGATGAAGTCTAGGGGTCTATGTATTGCCTTTAAGAGGTCTTCTAGTCTCTAGAGTTGGTCATCTGCATCATCTGAAGTCTTCATGTCTTGGTTTTCATGGTCTTGTCTCTGTCTGTCCTCTATCCTAGGTCTTCTGTTGTTCTTGTTTCCTGCATCATCATGGTGGAAGGGATGTTAGATCCAATTGGATCTAAGTAATACATGAACCAAAACAACATACATCAATCAGGCTTTCAAAGCTGAAAATTTCCAAATAACATCAATACAATAGCAATATATACCTTAGCATCCACTAAATAAAGAATATCAAAGGGACATGTCCTTATGAAATCTTGTATTACATATGGTTATTAGTCTACATTTTTTAAGTATTGTTGTTTGTAGAACCAGAAGAATCTAAACTGAAGGGGTTTTTAGGTCTTGAATTTGAGGAAAAAACTTTTTTCAGAATGACATCAGCATGTTAGGTTAACAAACACAAACAAAACAACCAATATTCATGCATGAGTGTCATCTCATATGACACTCATACACAAACATTAATTGGCTCATTTTTGTTTGTTGACCTAGTAGGTTGATTAGTGATGTATGTGCAAGAGGTGAAAAATGTAATGCAGATAACAAATGAAATGCAGTGAGTGTCACGAGCCCGTGCTCGAACTTCACATAAGACATTACATACAAGGAAGTTGTGTGCATTACAAGAGTATGCAATTCATGAAAGATGATACAATGTTGCTGTAGGAAGACACATGGGCAATGAAAAGATCCTAAGAAGAGATATACAGATATGGAGGTTAATTGTGTACTGTCATCATGCAAATGAGAAAATGGAAGATGTTGTTACAAAAAAAAGTGCTACAAGGAGGGTATCACTTGCAGATAAAAATGGGTGTTTTATGAAAAATGGTGGGTAAACATCATATATGTGATGCAGTTGTGCATATATAGAAAGAGGAAGTATGCATATTCATTGTTCGGGCCCTGTTTCATGAGTGACATTCTTGTTTGAGAAAGCCCGAGTTCTCATTAGAGTAAATGTGAAGACAACATAACGATAGAAATCAAGGACAAGATATAAGCAGTAAAATGTTCCCAGATCAATAATGACATTGCAGTCTCTATATGTTTACAATGACCTTCAAATATGGTGGCTAAGTCATTTAAAAAACCATGGTTTTTAACATTCAGCAGAACCAACAAAAAGATGGAGTTTATCTCAATAGATAGCGGGGTAAGGTAATGGTAAAACCTAGATTCATCAGCATAATGGATACACCTTTCAAATAGTTCAAGTTCAACTATGTATTGAAATAGATTTTTGGCATATATTTCAATGATAAGTACAACAAGCATAGCCTCCACAGACAGTAAGCACAGAAACATTGCAAAGTGTAAATCTAACAGACATGCTCACTATTCAAATAGAGCTAAGTTTCCAACATATAACAGAAATAGAGAGGGAGAGGGAGAGTTGAATCAAAGACAAGATACAAATAATACACAATGTCTCTAGTTCAATAAATACAACACAATCTCCACGTGTTTTTAATACCCTTCAAGCATGGCGATGTTATCATTGTAATGAACATGAAGATGGCCCAAATTTGAATTCATTCAAAATGACAGACAAAGAGAAGCAATGAGAAACGTACTTAAAAGTAGAAAACATAACCAGCTACATATATGAATCAGGGCCGAGTGTGAGAAGGAGCCAACAAGTTCAACAGTCTGAGTTTATCTCTCAGTTAAATAGCATGCATATGTTTAAATGAATATGCAAATTCAACAAAAACATTTATGATCATCCAAAAAAGCCGCAGTTAAAGACACATCAATGAAGAACGCATGGAGGCCAATTCAAATAAAAGGAGGCAACTTATCTTCTTGTTGATGCCAGTCAAAGTGAAATGGAGGCCGAGTTCTTAGTATTGTAGCCCGAGTTAACTCGTGGAAGAACAAACTATAAATTGGAACCCGAGTTCACTTCATGTGAAAGTGGAGGCTGAGTTTGGTAAAGAAAACACCATGTTTTAGTGGTGATGTAAACTCCAGTGTCAAATGTCGGTCAAGCTGCCCAAGAACAAGTCAAACACAGAGAGCACCAAAGTTGAACTCCAGATGACATGGTGGTGCCAGGCAGGAAGAACCCTAACTTCTTTCCCCAAATGAAGATTTGCTAAGTGAAATGACTACAAAATGCCTATGTCAAAATGAGTTAGATTTTGGAGTCCAAAGTACCGAGGAGTTAATGCCTTGAATGAACTGCAGTGCCACGATAGTACTTAGAAAATTCAGCTGCAATAGATATTCTTTCATTGTATTAGCTATGTCAAGTTAGGTTGATATAGCTTGACTATGGTGTCGGCTTTGCTAGGTTAGGGTGTTTAAACTATGGTGGTGGGTTTATGTTAGGGAGTTAGGGTTTTATCTAGATATGGATCAACTTTATGTTTTGGGGTATACTTTTGGAGTTTTTGTAATAGGCTATGTAATATGTTGATATATGTTATGTAAAAGATGTAAAAACAAAAGATATATCAACATTAGGAGACCTAAAGTGGAGGGGTAGGATCATTTGCAAAATTAGCTTCAAAGGCTTAATTTTAGGCATTAGTCATGCCTTAAAATTGTGGATTGAGCTAAAATTTTGGAGGGTCTTTAGGGGGCTAATTTGTAGGCATCATTTAGGTCTTTGATATAGGATGATCTATCTGTTTTGATAGGGGCTTTTGGAGGGAGAAGTGATTTTCAAAATTGAGCCATATGGGCTATATAGTTGACCTTTTACTTTAGGTAGAGGGTTCAGAATTTAGAAAGGAGGTGCTTTCAGTGAACTATTTGTTCGTGTAGACCTATTTTATGCATTTTGCATCCATTGGTTTGCAGTTTTTGGAGAGAAGGCATAAAGTGAACTTTTTTTTCCTAGATGTTTTGTAGTTCATTTTGTAATCCATTCTGTCAAATTTTGGTGTGAAATAAAGAAGATTTTTCATTGGCTCATACATTTGGAGTTTTCATTCTTTGATCTTGTTTTCATCTTTCTTTGCAAGTGTTATTTTTCAAAACCTTGTATGGAAAATGTATGTTTGCTGATCATTTGAGCTATTTGTGGTTTAACCCTAGTAGTGAAATCTATTAGCCTATATGTTGAACAGGGATTCGAAGTGTTAAGCCTTTGATATATGAGTTGCAGTTATTGTCTTATCTTTCCATCAAAAGTCTGAATTCATTCTTGGTGTATCTCCCTATCTATTTCCAGTTTTAAAGTTTCTTTTTTCCCTTTCCCTAATAAGTTACAATTCAGGAGGTGATATTTCGTACCAAATAGGAACCGGCCTAGAATCTGGAGACTCCTTCTCAATCATAGTCTACCCACAACTAGAGAAGGTTTCCATTGTCAGGATGGAATTTTCATACAGCCCTAATGCCTGAGTTGGGGTGGTAATCCTAAGCCTGAACAGTGACAACACCAGTGCTATTAAAATTCCAAATAATCTTGTGATGCATACTAAGACTAAACATATTGCAATAAAGTATCATTTCTTGAGAGAATTGGTTCAGGACAAGGAAGTTAGATTGGAATATGTGAATACTAAAGAACAAATTGCTGACATATTCACAAAACCATTACCTAAGGATGCATTTTTGGATCTTAGAGGAAAGCTAGGGGTGATTCCCCTAACTGAGGCTCACTAAGACACAGTTTAGTGATGCATCAACCGAGCTACATAACAGACTTAACATGTTGATGCAGATATTTAGAGCTTATTGCATATGAATCAATACAAACATGTACATTGCAATTTCATTGGATATGTCATTTGGTTTCTTTGGAATTGGTTGTCAAAGAGGGAGAGATTACTGTATGTCATATTGATCAATGAAAGAGGGAGAAATTACTGATGGAGAGATTGATGACAGAGGGAGAACTTTATCAGAAATAGAGATTAATGTAAGAGGGAGAAATCTGTATTTTAGTGATTGAGGGAGTATTGGATGAGAATAAGAATGAAGCTAAGGGAATTGATAAAATTTCATTATTATGTCTGCTTCTCTATAATTCTTTGTATTATGACATGTTTTGTTGCATCAATGCCAAAGAGGGAGATTGTTGATGACAATTATTCAATTGTGTATTGTCATTGATGTTTGCACAAGTATAGTGATGTTTACACACATGTCTAATCCTATCTGAGCATAGTCAGTATTTATTGAGCTCTCCCAGGAATTGAAGATAACCAAAGTGATTTTTAGTTCTAACTAAGTTCACTCAAGCATTACAGTGTTGGTCGGGCATTGAAGGATTTCAGTGTTGACCGAGTAAAATAGTTAGTGTCAGCCGACTAATAATGGCTTATATTTTATGGATAATTAGTTATATACAACCGATAGACATGAATTTTATTATTTATTTGGAAGGATATTAAGGCCGACTTGACAAGGCTTATCATATATATAAGGTCAAGTTTGGATTGAATAGTGTGGTGATGTGGAATTGCATGTGAAGTGTGATATGAAGAGTGAAGGCAAAATTAGATGGGATTCTGATTTAGGACAGAATAAAGAGGACTAAAACAAAATGTTCAATCAGTAAGGATCAAGTATTTAATCCAGAATAGAGATCTGAATTAGAAAAGATAGTTGGTTATAAAAAAAAATCAATCCATTGTTACTTTCTAACAATTATAGCAGTGATCAAAATCTCTTAATAGAGTAGACTTAACAGTCTTTTGTAAATCCTCTTACAAGGTGACATTTCTACATTAAAGTGTTTGAAGACCTCTAACAAGGCCACTCCTTATAGGGTGATTAAATCCTCTAACAAGGTCACACCTAATAGTGTGTTATTTTAACCTTTAACATGGTTGGCTCCTAACAGGGTTCACTTTAGAAGAGTGAAAAGTCGTGACTAGTTGCTATTGGTGGTTTTTCACATATTGGGTTTCCACAATAAATCTTGGTGCTATCTGTGTACATTTCATTTTCTTTTGGTTTATGTTTCTATAATTAATTAATAAAGATAATCATAGTTAACATCTTAAGATTTTCTATGTTAACCGAGTGACAGTGAAATATCTATGTTAACCGAGCAACAATGTTAAATTTGTTTAAGACATCTGAGGGACTTGGATTTGTTTTTGTGGTAATTGATTCACCCCTCCCCTCTCAGTTACTCAACTCATTTCCAACACCCATAAGTGGGGGGTTTATGTTAAGGATTATATATAAGCCCCCACTCTAAATTTGACAGGAAATTAGCAATGGAAGAATTTTGAAAATATAGGATTATCTCAACAGGAGATTGTAGACATTAAACTCATTCTAAAAGATAAATTTTTTTGTTCTACAACATGGAAAAGATGAATCAATTTGGAATGGCTGCAAATCAAGAAAATATAGTGTGAAAGAATGTTATAAGATAGCTTCCAAAGAGCATAGTGTGGCCAAACTGGACTTACCAACTCATCTTTGTTGGAACAAAGCTTGCTTGCCAAAAGTAGGAGTTTTTTCTTGGGAAACTCTTCAAGATAGGATTCTGACAGTAGATTGGCTCAAAAAATTAGGTTATAAAGGCCCATCTATCTGCACCTTATGCTATGATAATGAGGATGTAAACCATCTTCTTTTGAATTGTTCATTTTCGTTGGAGTGTTGGTAATGGTTATGCACAAAGCTTGGATGGAAGTCCACACTTCCCCATGACATTCTATCATTATTCAGATCTTGGTCCCTACTATTTAAGGAAGGTTTATGTGGTTCAATACTCATATGGGAACTTTGGAAGGAATGTAATAGGCAAGTTTTTCAAGGAAAGTCTCTAAACATGGACTCTCTCTTAAAAAAAATTCAAGCAACAATAGTGAAAGCTATGAATTCTAGAATCAAAGCCCAGTGCTCCTCTCCAAAGTTGTATACTAGTTGGGATGATTGCATGCTTTGAAAGTGGTTTGGTCTTAAGGCCCCTCAAACCCTTGGTTGTGGAGGTCACCAAAGTCAAATTTACAAACAAAATTGTGTTTGGTCCCCTCCTAGTAGTGGATGGTATAAACTAAACTTTGATGGGGCCTCCAAAGGTAATCCGGGCCCATCAGGGGCTGGTTGCGTAATCCACTCAAATAAAGGCTTAATTTTTTCCAAATTGGCCAAACCATTAGAGGAAGATACCAACAATGCGGAAGAATTCAAAGTGTTTCTTTCAGGGTTTTCCTTATGCTTGGAGCTTAATTTATCAAAGGTATAGATTAAAGGAGACTCTCGCATCACTATTAATGCAGTTAGATCAAAATTGACCCCCATTTGGAGACTTCAATTAGTACTGGATGCTATCTTAAGCCTCTTGATTAATTTTGAGAAAGTGACCATTAACCACATAAATAGGGAAGGTAATTTTGTATGGGATGAAATGACAAAGGTGGGAGCAGAAGGAAAATTCTTTAAAAAAACATTTTGAGAATGTCCCTCCTTTTTCTTCCCCTTCAATGAAATTTGTGAAGACGACATGAGGAGATGATAAGGTAGAGGTGGGTTATGTGCTCCACGAGGACTTCGACATCATAGGATCTTCTTCTCCTTCTGACTCAGACAGATATGTGTGTTTCAATATTCTCAGACTCACATGAGGAAGGAGCTTCAGTGACCTTGGAATCACAACAACAATATTGATTCTTGATCAACACACATGATTCCCAGGTAGGATAGAGATAAAGATAAGAGGGTTTCTTCAATCCTTTTGACAGATATGTTAATGATTTGTGCTATGTTTGGAGAAAGCTACAAAGCATCATTTAAATTACAGACTTAAAACTTTAATCTTGGGAGTGGAATAAATATGACCATCGGTTGGGGAGGAAAGTGGAGGGGATTAACAAGCAGAGGTAAGGCACCCAAGATTTTAGTTGATGTCGTCATGACATAGTGATATTGAGGATGAGGCTTCTAGAGGATTCCTGCATAGCATTTTTTGGATTTGGTACTGTCAAGATTCTATTTGATGTAATTATACTTTAGGTATAGGCTGTATGAGCTATGACCAGAGGTTTTCTCGCTGGTTCTTTCCTCACGATATGCTCTTGAACCAGGATTGATGTACTTTTATTATAATTAGTAAATATCTTCTCGGCTTTGGCCCCTTATCCATAATATATATATATATATATATATATATATATATATATATATATGAACCATGGGAAAATATCCAAGAGTATGTATATTCTTTTATAATTTCAATTTGAATATATATCATTTTTACGCTATCTTAGCCATCACATTTTATTTTTAACATATAATAAACACAAACACACATATTATTTTTGAATAAAATAATAAAATAAATATTAAAATAAAAAGTAAGTCCATTTAAATTATTAATATTATTGTTAGTTTTTAAAAGGTTTTATAATTTTTTATATTTTTTATAGAGTTTTTAATTAATTATTTGAATAAAAAATAAAGAAATAAAAAATAAAAACATTAATTTACTTGAATTTATTAATATTATTATAAGGTTTGTAAAAAGCGATATAATTTTAAAATAATATTAAATTTCATAAAAACAAATTAAACAACTTGAAATAAATTTGTTTTAAATATTTATAATTTATAAAATAAAATTTTGAACTCTTGTGATGCTTTTTCACATTTACATTAAAACAAAAACATCGCTCTTTTGTTAAAAAAACATTGTAAAAAATTTAATATCATAAATTGAAAGTTAAAAGTAACATTAAGAGTTTCAGCCACATGTAAAAATAAAATACAAAATATATACCTAAAATCAAAGGAGATGAAGCAAAAAATAAACACAAATCTTGCACTTGTCACATATAAAAAATGATTTAATTCAATTATAAATGTTCCAAGATTGTACATATACCTTTTGCATGATCCTTAAATCTAAGATTAGATTGCATTCACTATAATACCCAATCTTTTTTTTAAGAAAGACTATCATTATTAATCACTCTCAATTAAATTGATAGAAAAGCGAAATGAAATCTTATTTTCGTAGATGATGAAAATAGATCTATGGAATCTTATTATTTTAGATGATTGAAAATAGAATTTGATTGTATCCATCCATTTTCCTCATAGGCTCTGTGGTCTAGCTAAAGTCCATTATTCACAGTTGCACTATTGTAGCTGTGATTTTGAGCATCAAATAAATCTGTGGTGCAAATAGGAAAAATGATTTCAAACAAACAAATATATTTTGTAATCTTTTGCATGAATGCTCTATAACATCCATCTTGAAATTCTCAGGAACAAAGAAATCATATATATACATTATATCTAAAACACATTTATTCAAGACTGACAGACTAAAGGCAACTAAATCAATGATCTGCTGATCATAAAAGAAAGAAATATGTAAAAGCCCAAATTGCCTTGATGAAATGAGAGGCAGGGCATCCATTATAAAGAAAACTAAAAAAGAGGTGACATTATGGGATTCAACCATATTCACCAACAATATAACTACAATAATAAAGAGCTGCAACTATCAACTACATTATTGAATATATACAACCACAATATTAATATCAGACTGTGAAGTCAATAAGGACTACAGGTAGGCCCCAAATGGCCATTATTGCTTTCATTCTCCCCCATAATGATCATTGGGAAAAACATGAAGTAGATCTTTGAGCTTCTGGAACTGAGCCTTTGTGAAGATATCTGTAATTTGATCTTTTGTACGACAATAGACAATTTTGATCAAACCTTATTGAACCAATTCCCTGATATAGTGATGTTGTATCTCAATATGTTTGGTTCTACTATGAAATACTAGATTCTTTATCATTTGTATAACACTCTTTTTTTCACAATACAAAAATGTAGTTTCATTATGAATTTGGTGTAAGTCTTCTAGAAGTCTTCTCAACCATACAGTTTGACAAGCTGCTGATGTTGCAACTTTGTATTCTGCCTCTGCTGTAGAAAGTGATATTGATGGTGTTTCTTGGACTTCCAAGAGAATAATGTAGAACCAAGGCTAAAAGTGTACCCAGAAGTAGACTTCCTATCATCTGCAGAACTTGCCCAATCTGAATCTATATAGACAACCAATCTACTATCCTCTTAACATATATCCCTTTAACATATATGAGAATCCTTTTAGCTACATTCCAATGTGTTTCCTTAGGCTCTGACATGAACCTAGAGACCAAACTCACTACAAATATGATATCTAGATGAGTAGTAGTTAATTAGATCAAGCTTCCAATCATTTGTCTATATAGCTCGTGGGATTCACTGGATTTGACACATCTAAAGTAGACAATTTAAGTCCAACTTCAATGGGTGTTGCAACTGGTTTGCAACTCTGCATCTGAAATTTTTGTAGGATATCTGAGACATAAATATTTCATCTTTATTTTTCCATACTTCTATACCAAGAAAGTAGTGCATTTGTCCCCAATCTGTAATTTCAAACTCAGTAATCATGGCTGCTCTAAACTCTACAAATTAAGATGGATTATTCCCTATGTAGATAAGATCATCAACATAGAGAACTAAGATAAAAAAAAATGTATTTAGCTGAGCTTCTTATATAGAGATTTGGATCTGACTAACTTCTTGAAAAATCTTTCTATTGTAGGTATGAGTCTATTCTTGAATACCATTCTCTTGGTGTATGCTTAAGACCATACAAGGCCTTCTTTAATTTGCAAACATAATTTTCTTTAGAAGGTATTTTGAAACATTTAGGTTGTGAAACATACACTTCTTCATCAATATATCCATTCAAGAAAGTACTTTTCATATCCATTTGATAAATTGTCCAACTATGCTGAGCTGCTAATGCCAAAACCAATTTGATAGTATCCATTCATGCTACAGGTGTAAAGATTTTAGTGATAGTCAATACCTTCCTATTGAGTGTACCCTTTGTCTACCAATCTATCCTTATGCTTATCAATGATTCCATCAAATTTATACTTTGTTTTGTATAGCCATCTTGTACCAATAATTTCCTTACCAAGAGGTAATTGAACCAAATCCCATGTATCATTCCTTTCAATTGTTTCAATTTCACTATTCATTGCTTCAACCCACTCTTCTTTTTATTGATCTTGTTCAAATGTTTTTGGCTCATTATTTTCTATGATTTGAGTCATCAATACAAAATTCACTTTTGCTTGTGACCTTGCTGTCATTTTTTCAAAATTTGAATCCAACATAAGAGTTGATAGATTCTTTTCTATCCTTCTTTAATATTATTTTTCTCCTACACTAGATGATTCAGGTACATCATCTTCTTCCTCCTCTTCAATCTCATCAATTATTATATCTTTTCCTTTTGTTTCATTTTCTCTAGTATATTCTGCTAGCTCATTGAATACCACATCTCTGCTTATCACAAGCTTTTTCCCTATTGGATCATACAACCTGTATGCTTTATTTTCAATTTCCATAACCAATAAAAATGCATTTAAGGTCTTTATCATCTAACTTAGAACTTTTTTCTTTTGGTATTTGTGCATAAGAAACACACCCAAATACCCTAAAGTGATCAACACTTGGCTTTACCCCAGACCATGCTTGTTCATGAGTCATTCCCTTAACCGTTTTTGTAGGACTTCTATTTAGAAGATACATTGTTGTGTATACTGCTTTTGCCCAAAAAAAATTATCCAAATTTTTCTCTTTCAACATACTTCTTGCCATTTCAACAACTTCATTTTTCTGTGGAGTGTAGGAAGTAGTAAACTCTCTCTTGATTCCACGATTTTTGCAAAAATCAATAAATTGATTTGACTTATACTCACCTCCATTATCTGACCTAATCACTTTGATATACTTACCACTTTGTTTTTCAACCAAATTCTTAAACTTTACAAATTTTTCAAATGCTTCTAATTTTGAAACCAAATAATACACCCAAGTTTTTCTTGAGTAATCATCAATGAAGGTTATAAAATACTTGGATTTGTTCAAAGAAGGTGTTTCCATAGGACCACACAAATCTCTATGGATTATCTCAAGATGTTGTGTTACTCTACTAGATTTTCCAACAAGAAATTTTATCCTATGTTGTTTTCCAACAATACACTTTTCACACACTTCTTTTGTGTCTTCAATAAATGGTAGACCTTCAACCATTTTTAATCTTTTGAGTAAAATCAAACCATTAAAATTGAGGTGACCATATCTCTTGTGCCAAATCTTACATTCACTCATTTCACTAGACTTCACTCATTTCACTAGACCTTAGTGCTTGGTTCCCATGAGTGAAATGAATAGGAAACATCCTATCACCTCTCATTTTCACTCTTGAAACAATTGCATTCCTTTTTGTTTTATCTCTTATTATTCACTCATTCTTATCAAAAGTCACTTGATAATTTTTCTCTAACATTTGTCCAAAAGACAATAATTTTTTTTTTAGTACTAGAACCAATAAGGTTTTGTTGATATGCTTCACTTCACCATATTCTGTTGTAACTGCAATGGTACCCTTACCTTTGCTTCCATGAGAATTATTATCTCCTAGTACTACAATACTTTGATGCTTTTGATCCAAATTCACAAATAGATTCTCATTATATGTCATATGTGAAGAACATCCAGAGTCTATATGCCACACATTATTTTCACTCACATTTGTATTGAACCAAAAAATGAACAATTTTTTCTTATCTTCAATAGTGCTATGAGCACTTCTCTTTTTGGTTTCAACTTGTTTACTCCAACATTCTGAAGCATAATGTCCAAACTTATTACAATAAAAGCATTGGAAATTCTTTTAAATTTTTCTCCTCTATTACTTCTACCTCTTTCTCTTCTAGCTCCTCTGAAGTTGCTACTTCCTCTGAAATAATTTCCTCTTCCTCTAGAATTGTTAGATTCACCTTTGTATTTATCATTACTTTTAATATGACTCTTGAAGAATGTGTTCCTTTTTCCTCTTATATTTTATTTACAGGAAAATGGTTCCTCTAAGATTTCTTCATTACTTTTCATCCTTTCTTCAGTAGTTAACAAAATTCCATTTAATTCATCAATTTTCATGCTTGAGAGATCCTTAGAAATCTCAATTGTAGATACCACACATTTAAATTTTGGAATCAAGCTTCTCAAAATATTTTCAATAGAATGATTTTCATCTACATCTTCACCTAGTACTTTCATCTGACTTACTAGACCTTCTACCTTTGTTATAAATTCATTGACAGATTCACTAGTAGTCATTTTTATATTTTCAAAGTTTTTACTCATTATTTGCAATTTAGCAGTTTGTGCTCCTTGATATACAATACTTAATATTTGCCATGCTTTCTTGGAATGAACATCACCACTTATCCTAGGAAAGATAGCATGAGTGGTTGCACCCTAAATCAAGAATAAAACTTTGTTGTCTTTCTTTATATTTTCTCTATACTCCCTTTTTTGTTGTTCATTTAATGCATTTACATCTGCTATCTCAACATATCCATTTTGAGCAATTTCCCACAAATACTTAGATTTGAGAAGAGTTTTCATTCTAGTACACCAATATGTAAAATTGTCTCCTTCAAAGATGAGAATCAACACATTAGACATTACATTGCTTGCCATATTTGTCATAAAAAATGTGCACAATGACCCAATTTGCTCAAGACAAACTCTAAGAGCAGGGATAACTTTAAGAAACCCCCTCCTAGGAAATAGTGTAAAATCTTGGTGAATCCTACATTATTTTAGGGGGGGGGGGGATTTTTCTTAATGAAGGCAAAACAAATTTCCAAATTAGGAAAACAAAATAGTTTGTATTGGCGACTTTTTCCCTATTGTATGAAAATTCCATAAAATCTTGGCGAATAATACTTTAATGTGGGGGAAATATATATATTGTATGAGGCAGAAAAATTTCTTTTGAAGTAAAAAAATTATAATATATAAGGAAAATGATTTTCTTGGAGGTTCATCACAAAAAGGTACTACTTAGTCTCATACCCTTGCACCTTCATTTGTTCCAGCTTCAAATCTAGTTCCACCTTTTCCAAGCACTCAGATTCAATCTGAATCAAGTGCCAATGCCGCTGGTGGGGATGGCATGGGTAGTACTAGTGGTTCAAAAAGGAAATTAATAATGGACATGAAATCAGTGGATCCCAAAGATCAAGGCATTTTAAGGAAGCAAAAGTTTATGACAACAATGCCAATGGTGTCTGTGACTGCGAGTCCAACAAATGCCACACCTTCAGGACAAAACCCTCTGAACAGTTCAAAAAATCCACTTGTAATGGGTTAGGGTGTTTCTAATCTTGATGGTGCAATTATTAGAACCACGGGTGGAAGTTTGTACATCACTGCAAGTTCTATTTCACCTTTCAAACATTCAATTGTGTCAAAAAACCCTAATTTTTGTTTCAATGATTTTGTAACGAACTTTGAACAAACAAAAAATAGGAATAGACAAAATACTAAGACATTGAAGAGGGATGTAGTTGCTGCAGATCATGATGCAAAACCTACATCAAATAGGTTATTTCCCACATATGAACCAAACAAAGAAATGATGGAGTTATGTTACTCCATATGAGCTTAAAGTTTGTCACTAGTATTCAAGTATTTAAATTGCCAGTCGGTAATAGAGTCAAAGACAGACTAGTCAGTATTGATCACCGAGTGTAGAGTTAACTAAGTGCAGAGTTAACTAAGTGCAATGTTAACCAAGTGCAGTGATCACTGAGAAATAGAATTACCAAGCACCAAGCACTATACACTAAGCACCGAGAGACAATATTATCGAGTAAACCAGCAGTTACATAAAATTTTGAAATAACACATCAATCTAGGAAATAAATTTTTGCCAAGATGGATAATGGTTTACAATGATCAAGGAGGACATTAATTACGCATGCACTCATTAATTGTTTATATCTCATATGTATAGATGATTAAGGTAAATTTTGAACACCGTTGATCTTAGGTTTTCTAAGATAATGTAAAACCCTAATTAGGTCAAGAGGTTTGATATATGTAAGTATAAGAAGTCATTTTTGTAAGAGTTGATGATCAGATTATGATCAAGTATCCACCACACTAAGGACATTAGAATATCAAGCAAGGGTTTTAGTGCAAGGATTTTGATTGAAGCATTTAGTTTTGAGAACAGAGACAAGGCTACCGAGCAGTACAGAAGGTATTATCAGTCATAGCAAGGTGATAAGTTTTTTGTACTTAAAAGATCTGTTATCCATAATATTCAGATTGTATTTGTTTGGATCACAAATTTTTTTACTCTGTGACAATTGTAACAAACCCTAGATATCCTAACAGAGTAGACTTAATCGTATTTGCCTAAATCTCCTAACAGAGTGCACACATACATTGTGTTGCAAAATCCTCACACAAGGTAGATCTAATTGATCTTATCGTTACTCCTAATCAAGTAAGGTCACCATAAGTGATCCATCTTTGTAATCTCTAATAGGCTACTTTATTACTACAGTAGTGAAGCTTTGTGGGTCTCATCCCCACTACAGTTTTCACCTTCTAATAGGGGTTTTCTGCAATACCAAAATACATGTTTTATGTGTACTTGAGTTTCATGAATGTTTTATTGTTTTGATAACATGCATTTACATTTCAACAATGGCATTACATGTATGGTGAAAGCAATCTACTCAGTCGATTATTATAGTTTATGATTACAAATATTTGTTTAAATTTTTTTTAAGGGTATTGATTCACCCCTCCCCTCTCATTACACACCTTTCTATTATTCCAACAATTGGTATCAGAGCTAGTTCTCTTGTTTAGAAAAGTTTAATTACTGAAGAGAAAAGATCTTACAATGAAAAGGTATACACTTGATAAAACTATTGAGAATCAAAAGTTGCAGATGTAGATCTACATTGAACAATACAAAGAAGCCAAGGAGAAACTAAGGGAGATGTTGGTTAAGAGAAAAGATATGGCATCTTGCTGTCATAAGATTGATTATCAAGAAGAAGAGATTCATGACCCATTTGATACATATGGATCTAAATCTAGTAGCATATCTGATGCATATGAAGGAATCATATCAAAGCTATCTGAAAGCAATCAACAACTTACTGAACAAGTGAAGGCACTACATATCAGACAAGATACACAAATGGTTAGGATGGTTGAAGTCTTGAATGATGCAAAGAAAGATGAATAAGATAGAAACATGGTTGTTGATGATAGAAGACAAATGACTGAAAAGTTACAAGAGAAAGAATCTGAGATAATGAGACTTACTGAACATTACTTTGAAATCCCCAATCAGATGGTCGCTATGAGTCATGAGGCAAACCGAGTGAATATTAAACTTGCTAGAAAATTGGAAGATATTGGTGAATTAAAATAAGAGAATGAAAAACTATGAAATGAAGTGAAGATTCTACAACAACATAATGAGGTGATTAAGAGATCTAAAGAAAGTACTAAGAGGATGGATGAATTTATGAAAAATCAAAGGAGACAGAACAACAATACCAATTTAGGGTATACCAAGCAAGGAGAATCATTGAATCAAGTTGAAAAAAAGAATGTCTACACAAATGTGAAGCCTAACAAACCCTCATGCCATCATTGTGGAAAACCATACCACACATCAAACGTTTGTAGAAGAAAAGAAAAAGGTATTTCTAGAAAATCTCCTAAATTTAATGGTAATTGCTATAACTATAACAAGCATGGACATCAAGCACTTGAATGTAGATCTAAGCTGAACAAACCACAAAAGAAACCCTACATGGAAAAATATTGTCGCACTTGTAACATGCATGGTTATACATCACAAG
Source organism: Thuja plicata (assembly GCA_018584345.1). Taxonomy (NCBI): domain Eukaryota; kingdom Viridiplantae; phylum Streptophyta; class Pinopsida; order Cupressales; family Cupressaceae; genus Thuja; species Thuja plicata. The sequence goes on along the minus strand of MU224543.1, from coordinate 3,983,737 downwards.
CATGCAAGACTAATACAAAGCAAATTTTGAAACCAAAAGGACAAGAAAAGGCATATCAACCAAGAAGACAAGGTAATGCTTATGCTTGGGATTATAACACTTGGGCTAGTTGCACAACATGTGGTGAGTATGGACATATTGTAGCTAACTCTATGAGACAATGGAGAACTAAATCTAGAAATTGGTCAAACTTTGGAATGACATGCACACACTGTCAGAAGGTCGTTCACTTAAGTAAAGAATGCAGAGACTGAGTAAATACTTAAGGAAATGGAAATACGATCAAATAAATCATGAGGATAAGAAACAAAATATGGAGGAGAGCATGAAATGATAATGTTGGGCCAAGCACAAGAGTCAGTTACACCTCATTCGATGGATTAGGTGATTCCACCACTTCCACCTAAGCAATATAAGTAAGGTATGGAATTGCATTTTGCAAAGTTATATCTTACATCAGTTCCTTGTATTCATTGTATGAATGCCAAATTAGCATGAATTAAGATGCACTATGGTATTATATTTTTTGGTAACTTTGAACTAGTTGAGTCAGTTGATCTGTACCAAGTAAGAATTCCAGTCGGTGAAAATGTGAGAGATGCAACACTCATTGTACTTAAGGATGATTACACAGTTGAACAGATTGATGACATAATGCAACAATATGCCAAAAAAATTTCAAAGAAATCCAAAGCACTCAATATACTTTAAGGGAAATTGAAAGAAGTTGATGAAGAGAGCACTATGATTTGGAAAAATCTGTTGAGTCCACCCGAGAAAACAGAGGATGTTGCATCCACGGTCGATACCGAGGGACATTGAACGAGTACCGAGACAACTAATATTGAAGATTCATCTGTTGATAATATTTTGGACAGTATTCCTGAGCTACTAACAAATATTGGACATACAAAAAACATAATAGATGATATCACTGAAGGAGACCTTGATGACCAGTCAAAGGAAAATATTGTGATAATCAGAGATATCGAGACCCTAGAATAAAAAGATGAAACTAAGGTTGCCTGAGAAATGGTACCAGGTAATCTTCCTATACTAGTACAAGCAATTGATATTGTGAATGAAGCACAAACGAACACACCTGAGCAGGTAGCATATACACATGAAGACAAGGGTGATGAAAAAGGTAAAGAGACTGAGCATAGTGTACCTACTACACAAGGTGATGCACCCAAAGAAATCACTGATGTGATAGAAAAGGGTGAATTTAATACATCGACGATGGTAGAAAATTCTACCACTGACACTGGGTCAGTTACCGAGCCACCAAAGCTAGATACTGAGCACAAGGCTCAATAATCACTAACACTATCTCCTACCTCAAGTGTACAAGGAAAGAAGAAGAAAAAGAAGAAAGGGAGCTAGGAACTAGTCACACTTTATGAAATCATAGACATCCATGAATGTGATCTGAGGACACTTGATCTAGAAACACTCTGAAAATATGGAGAACTATGCACCTGAAAAGAAGCTCGAGACAAGTTGAGGTTAGAACACAGGAATGGACAGGTGCTAGAAGCATCTAAGGAGATCTTACATCAAGTTGTTCCCAATGTGAATATAAATAAATCCACCCCAATCATTGATCAACTTGCACTACTCACCGAGGCAATAAATGTACTAGATATTGATGTCGAGCAGAAGATAAAAGAAAGAGCAGAAAATAAGATTCAATACGAGATTACTAAAAAGATCATCCAAGAAGTGGCAGTTAACAAGGTAACACTCTCAAAATTTGTAACAATATTAGAAACTGTTATTACTCAAGCACTTACAATTCAGGAAAAGTTATGCACACTAGATCACTTCACTATCGAGCTTAGTGAAAATATGAATAAATTATATGATGATCTAAAAGATAGTGCAAATAGTCTTGCAACCAAGCAACAAGCATTTCAAATGCATTATTCCAAGGTTATTCATACACAATGGTTGAGACTTGACTTGACAAAGGAAGAGAACAGGATAAGAGATCAGGTAACTGAGCTTCAGGCTATGTTATTACAAGATTTATCATTGATGCAGACACATGTGACAACAAAAAATAATTTGATTGTCACCCCTGAACCATCAGTCATAGAGAGCATTAATGACATGCACGCTAAACTGAACTTGGAATAGTAGACCCTCAAGCACTTAAAAGAGGAATGGGAGAAACTAATGGAAAATCTCTAGAAGACCCATACCAACATTTTTGACAAGCTGTAAGTTATTTCTTTTTGTCATTAATTTCAAAAAAGGGGGAAACATATGTATTATATGTCTATGCATACCGAGAGCATGTACAAAGGGGGAGTCACTGAGTTAATATGTATAAGGTACTATGTATACTACATATATAAGTTTTTTATACTAATGCCAAAGGGGGAGAATGTTACTCCATATGAGCTTAAAGGTTGTCATTATTTTTCAAGTTTTTAAATTTCTAGTTGGTAACAGAGTCAAAGACAGACTAGTCAGTATTGATCACCGAGTGCAGAGTTAACCGAGTGTAGAGTTAACCGAGCGCAATGTTAACTGAGTGCAATGATGACTGAGAAATAGACTTACCGAGCACCGAAAAACATACACCAAGCACCAAGAGACAATATTTACCGATTAAACCAACAATTATATAAAAGTTTGAAATAACACATCAATCTAGGTAACAATTATTTGCCGAGATGGATAACGGTTTATAATGATCGAGGATGACATTAATTACGCATGCACTCATTAATTGTTTATATCTTATATGTATATATGTGTTGAAGACAATTATTCAATTGTGTATTGTGTATTGTCATTGATGTTACACATGTATATACACATATGTAGTGATGTTACACAAATGTCTACATCTAGACCGAGCACAATTGGTGAATGGAAAGAATTTTTTACTGTTGACCGAGATCAGTCGGGTATTGAAGATGTTCAGTGTTGACCGAGTCACTTGGGCATTTCAATCATGGCTGGGCATTAAATAAACTCAATGTTAACTGAGTTGATTATTCAGTGTCAACCGACTAATAGTGGTTTACATTCTATAATTAATTGGTTATATGAGGCCGACTGAATTATGATTTATTACTTATTCAGAAGTATATTCAAGCCGACTTGACAGGGCTTATCATATATATGAAAGGTCAATTTTGGATTGAATATGAGAGTGTGAAAAGTTGAAGACAAGCAAAAGTGTGGAATTCTGTGATATGAAGAGTGAAGGCAAAATCAGATGGGATTCTGATTGAGTACAAAACACTCAGAGTTGCAAATAGAATATTTAATCAGCAAGGATCTAGTTATAATCATAATAGAGATCTAAATCAAAAAATACAGTTTCTTACACATACATGTCAATTCATTGTTACTTTCTAACAATTTTAGCAGTAATCTCAAATCTCTTAATAGAGTAGACTTAACAGTCTTTTTGTAAATCTTCTCACAAGGTAGCATTTCTATGGTGAAGTGTTAAAGACCTCTAGAAAGGATACTCCTCACAGGGTGATTTAAATCTTCTAACAAGGTCACACCTAATAGTGTGTTTTTTTAACCTTTAACAGGGTTGGCTCCTAACAAGGCTCACTTCAAAAGAGTGAAAAATAGTAATTGGTTACATTGGTGGTTTTTCCCATATTGGGTTTCCACGTTAAATCTTGGTGTCACCTGTGTATATGTTATTTGTTTCATGCTTTATGTTTGTGCACCTAATCACTAAAGTATAATTACATTGGATATCATAAAGATTGCTTTGACACCCGAGTTACAAAAGAATATCTTAATTGACCAAGTAACAATGTTATATTGTTTAAGACATCTAAGGGACAAGAGATTTGTTTTGAAGTAACTGATTCACCCCTCCCCTCTCAGTTACTTATCTCATTTCAAAAAATTGGTATTAGAGATTCAAGTGCTTTCAGAGAAGGTTTCAAGGCCTAAGCTAAAGATCAGAGATGTCTTACAGAAGGGAGATCCAAAAGCTAAACAAAGACAACTTCCTTGTGTGGCTAGAGCTAATGAAGCTGCATCTATCTACTATTGGAGATGCTGGTTTGCAATTTTTTGATAGAAAATATGTGGAACCAACAACTATGACTGTGGAACAGATGATGGAACGGAAGCTTCATAACATAATGATAATTGATATAGCTTCTTCACTCAGCTACTCAAAATTTGATGAAGTCAAGGAATGCCCTACAACCTATGATATGTGGAAGAAATTATAAGACATTCATGGAGGAGATGCAAATGTAAAGAGAGACAAAGAAGAAAGTCTCAGAGGAAAATTTGATTAGATGAAAATGAAAGAAGGAGAAGACATTATAAGATACAGTGAAAAAATCAAGAAAATTGTGAGTGTTATCAGAGCTGCAGGAGGAATAATTGAAGATACAACAGCGGTTAGTGAGGTATTAAGAACTTTACTTCCTATCTATGCTATTAGAGTTTCAACTATTCAAGAGATGAGGTGCAATAAGGATATAACTCTGGATACATTAGTTGGAAGGCTTACACCTTTTGAGCTGGACAACTTTGACAATTATTCTCCTAGCTCTAGCAATTTTGAGTCTGCATTCAAAGCTAAATTAAACCTTGGTAAAAAGGATATATACTCAAAAGGGAAGCAGATTGAAAGTGATAGTGATGATGAATCTGATGATCAAGATCTAGATATCATGGAAGCATTAATTTCAAGGAGAGTCGCCAAAGGAAAATACAAAGGAAGAATGCTATTGATTTGTTTTTCATGCAGTGAGGTTGGTCACATTGCTACCAAGTGTGCGAACAAAGAAGACAAAGATGATAAAAAGTTCAAAAAGTGCAAAGGCAAGAAAGATTTCAAGAACTACAAGAGCTACAATGAAAAAGGTAAGAAGTCTTCTTATATTGCTAAAGATTTTGATAGTGATGAAGAAGAAGATGAAATGGTTTATACTGCTATTAAGGATGAAGAAGATGAAGAAGATGAAAAGACAACACTTTTCTCACATATCAATAAAAATCACACATGGATAATTGATAGTGGTTGTTCTCATCACATGACTAGTGATAAGACAAAATTTGAACATCTTGAGCACTATGATGGTGGGAGTGTCAGTTTTGGGAATGATGAACCCTACTATGTGAAAGGAAAAGGTTGCATTACTCTGATAGAAGGAATCAAATGTGATAATGATTATTGGGTTGAAGGACTAAGGAGAAATCTACTCAGTGTAGCATAACTGAATAAGATTGGATTCAAGGTAGAATTCATGAATGGTAAGGCCAAGCTCCTGGATGGTAAAGGGAACCTAGTTGGAATTGACAGGAAAACAAAAGGTAATCTATTCTATCTTGATCTCATTGAAAATTCATGCTTTATTGCACAAGTAGAAGAAAGTTGGCTATGGCATAAAAGGTTGTGTCATGTAAATTTTGATAATCTGGTAAACATAAGCAAGAACAATAGAGTTAGAGGTATTCCTATTTTGAAGAAACCCAATTTAGCAATATGCAAACAATGTCAAATTGGAAAGATAAGCAAGACAAGTTTCAAGAGAAAGAATTACAATACTGATGAAATCTTGGAATTGGTACATACTGACCTTTGTGGACCAATTGGAACAACAAGCTATACTAGAGGAAAGTATTTTATTCTATTTGTTGATGATCATTCTAGAATGATGACTGTCATGTTTCTCAGAGAAAAATCAAAAGCTTTTCAGAAATTCAAATGGTATCTTGCGAGAGTTGAAAAGGAAACATGAAAGAAACTAAAATGTCTAAGATCTGACAGAGGAGGAGAATTCATTTCTAATGAGTTCAATGAATTATGTAATGAAAGAGGAATCAAAAGATATGTATCTGCCCCTGGTACACCATAGCAAAATGGAATAGCAGAAAGAAGAAACAGATCCATTATGGATTGTTCCAGAACTCTAATGAACGAAAAGAATGTTGCTTCCAAATATTGGAAGGAGGTCATTAGCACTACAATGTTCACCTTGAACTGAGTTCAACTAAAGAAAGGTAGTAACCAGACACCTTTTGAATTATGGTATGGCTATAAACCTAATGTTCATTATTTCAATGTATTTGGAAGTAAGGGTTACATCTTGAAGGAAGCAAGAAAAGGAAAGCTTGATGCAAAAAGTGATGAAGGAATATTCCTAGGCTACTCATGTAAAAGCAAAGCATACAAATGTTTGAATCTTACTACTCATAAAGTCATAGAAAGTATACATGTCAAGATTTATGAGTTTGCAAAAAGATGTGAAGAGCATAGCAGTAAAGAGCCTGAAGAATACAAGAACTTTGTGTATCATGAACCTGACACTATGCCTATGACTCGAGCAATGGTGATTAGATAGCAGAACTGTCAACCACTGAATATACTAACATAAACTGTACAACCTGAGTTGTAGATTGTGCAACCCAAGCTACTGGTAGAAGAGACTAAGTCACAAATAGAGGGAACCCAGTCTCAGAAAGAGGAACCCGAGTCACAGATAGTGGAACCCGAGCACCAGACAGAAGAACAAGAAAGAATGTTTAAGAATGATAGACCTAGTGAATCAAGTCCAGAATCAAGACTGAAGGATCCAATACTCTCCAAGTATGTTAGAAGACATCATGCACCTGAGAAAATAATTAGAGATTAGAAAGAAGGTGTAATGACAAGGAACAAACTCAAAGGTACATGTTTACTAAGTGAGTTTGTGTTAATATTGATGAACATCAAAACAACCAAGATCACCTGCATGCAAAGCTGTTACAAAGAAGAAGAAGACAGAAGGATCTATGGAGGCCGATAGGCCAGAGACTGCAAATGCATGTTGACAAAAATTATGTTCTATATTCAACAATGAAATGATTTACAATCTCAATACTGAAAAGTAAAGCGGTGAATCCTTATAAAGGATACCAAAGCCCTAAAAGGGAAACTCTCAGAAATAGAAAGTTCCTAAGTCTAACTTAAGCACAAAAGAGTAATTACTAAATTACTCTAACACCCCCCCTTAAGTGTAACTTAGGGAGAGGCAAAACTGCTAAACTACTGCAGAAAGCAGGAAAGAAGGGTCCCGACAACTAGGCCTGATCAGGTACCCAAAACATAAAGGGAAAAGAATAGAGCAAGAAGCTCCTTCGAAGCATGTCTGAAAACTCTGTCAGAAGAAACTGCTGGAACCCCCACTGAAGTGCATGATCAGGTAGAGAAGACAAGTGTCTGAAGAGCTGATCAATCGAACCAGGAAGCAATAGAACCAACAGGT
>MU224543.1:3890130-3910853 GCA_018584345.1 Thuja plicata | reverse complement strand
TAAAACTTTGCAGAATGGCGCAAAATTTTAAAATAGAATTTAAACTCTATTACTTATACAAAATAAGCTTATACTTCAAACGACCTGACCGCAAAAGATCTTTCTTATATTTGATTTTGGAAGAACATAGCAGACTCCTTGCAACACTACTGAAAAACGCAAGACGCCATTCAAAACCAGAAACCAAAGAACAAGACGCAAAACGAGAAGAAGAAAAACAAGAAAAGACTTAATGTTTAGTCAGGAGAACAGAACGATTAAAATCAAGGGATGATTGATTCCATCGAACATTATCCCTTCCATAACATCGACACGCTTAGAGAAAAAACTTCTAGCAATCAATTGAGAATTGCGTAGGGTTGCCCCAATTTTGGGGAATCCAAAATTAGGGACAACAGGAGGGACATCTCTTTTAAAGATTACCGTGATGCCAAAACAAAAGCCACCCCTAATAGGAGAAGAAAGGCACAACTAGATAAAGACCTAAAAGACAGAGTAAGTAAAATTATCCGTCCTAACTTTGACAGGCCGGGAAGAATCACAACCCACGAGTGCAAATGTTAGACACCTATCTCTCATTAATCTCCATGACGGAAGAAAACACCATTAAATTTATGGTGTTCCATTTAACAAGGACATCCCATGAGTGGTAGCACCATGGTATAACCACTTATGAGGAATTCACACAAAAACTCATTAAGAGGTTTGATTGGAAGCATCCACAATGGTAAATTAAAGAATTAACAAAACTTAAACAATAACTATAAGGGACAGTGGAAGAATTCTCCACCGAGTTCCAAAGGTTAGTGGTCATGGTACCAGAAACCTCCCAAGAAAGACTCACTAACCTATTTGTGGAGGGATTAAAAGAATCAGTCAAAAGCATAGTAAGTGCCATGGATCCAACCAACGTAGAGGAAGCAATTTAAAAGGCTATGAAGTTTTACACTCACCTGTCAAAAGATAAAGGATTTGTGCCGAACATATACTCTAAGCATCCTCACAAAGATGAAAAGCATAAGAGGGAATTCCCTAAAAGAAAATTCTTCCATTGTGATAAGAATTTTTAACAAGGACATGCATGCACATATGAGAACACCCAAAAACAATGAGACCTAAGAAGGAAGAATTTGTGCTTCAAATGCAAAGAACCATGAGAACCATGACATATATGTGGACAAAGGAGTCGAGCCCACAAAATAGAAGCAATACTCGACAAGGAAACAAAAGGAACACTGAACAAGAAAACAAGCATGATGAAGGAGACCTCAAAAGCATCCAATCAAAGAATGAAGGGGTGGAGAACCAATGGAGCTTTGAGGAAGTGAAGCTCTAGCAACCACAACATAAAATAAACCAATTCCCAAAAATAAAATATTGTAATATTAAGTTATGCTTTGTGTATACTTTGTGTATGCTCCATGTTTTGTTTTATTTTGGTTGAGCTAGAATAAGAGAATAACTAGAGTAAACCCAAAAGATATGAAATCATTTTGAATCATGCAAACATCGGTTTTTGGAAATACATTTGGAACCATTATATGGCCTTGATCCTTTTCTATGGAAGATGAGAGAAAACTTGTCTTAAGTTAAGCTTTGCCAAATTTCTATTATCGATTTAATTCACATTCAAATAGTGGAGAAAACATATATGATATTACTAGAGGAACACAACAAAGGTGGATTACAAATTAGATCGTTTATTGCTAGAGGACAAGCAATTTTGGGAAGGGCGGACTGTAATGTCCCCCTCTAGAAATAGAATTTAATATTAAACCATAATAAAATTATAATATAAATACATAAATAGTAAACAATAAATAAGAATTAAGTAAACAATAATAAAGTGTGATATAATCGCAAGTTAATTAAGTTTAATAAAATCATAGATAGAAAGATATACTTGGTCAGGCCCATAAGCTTCAACGATTAGAAAGGTTCTAGAGGTAAGTATGGATACGAGTAACACAATTGGTATGTGCTGGGTGACACGGTTTATTGCCATTTGACACAATTTTTGATAGTGGTTGTCTTCATTATAAGTGGTTTAGAGATATACAACAATATATAAATGGCGTTCTATGTGATTATTGAAGATAGTGATAAGACATAAAGGAGTGATGATAATAAGTCAGCAAGTTCAAATCAAAGTTAAGACAACCTTGATAAGTCAGCGATAATCAGAAGTATTATAAGGCAGCGATAATATAAGTTAGCAATAATATGTCTTGGAAATTATCTAGCAAAGAGAAGTCGATGATTATACAACATGACAATCAGAAACGACCTCTTTGACATATCGGAGATTGCACACCTGAAGAACTTGACTCAGGCTAGGACATAAGATGACGTGGCTGAGATTAGCAAATGAGGGTTAGTCTAAACAACAACAATAGCCATATGGGAAGGCATCGAATAAGGAGGAATTGTCAAGTCTTCAATGTTAGCAACTATAATAATCAATTATCTATAATCATAAAGGCTGATCGATCAAATGAACATGGACTATCAAAGAGGGATTATGGAAAGGCACGATGACAATCATTAATAAACTGATTAGAGGTGGTTATGAATAGTGGCGGCAACAAGTAATATATGTGTGTTGAACAAACGAAATACTGAGAGGGGGGGGGGGGGGGAATCNGGGGGGGGGGGGGGGTGAATCGGTATTCCGTAGAATATCATAAATTTATTCTTTTTGCATATACATATCCACTTTATTTAATTGCATCAGAAGGAAACATGTAATCACTAGAGTAATAGAAGTGAAAGCATTAATCACAACAACATACATAAGAAAGCACCAGATTTTTATTGTGGAAACTAGGTTAAGGTAAAATCCACGGAGAGGGTTAACTCTCAATATAATATAACTAGTTATAATATATTACAAAAGTGCTCACTACCCAGAAGATAAAGGCTCACTGCCCAAAATAGACAAGTGAACAAAATAAACTGTTATAGTTGTATCTCACATATTCATGAATTCAGTTCTTTTAGGCTCAGTAAACAAACTTCACACACTTCATTAATACTATTGTAACTCACATTTGATCCTTAGCCACAATCACATATCACTATCTTATAGCATCTGAGTCTTTCACACCTTCTTCAAAGGAATATATATATATTTGCCTCAAGTCGGCCATACGCGCTTCAACGAATAGGTCGGCTCCCAAAATACCTTACACGCTTCCTCTAAATACTTCATACGTTTCACCCAATTAAGTCAGCCAAGATATAATAAAATTGATATATATATATATATATATATATATATATATATATATATATATGCCTCAAGTCGGCCATACGCGCTTCAACGAATAGGTCAGCTCCCAAAATACCTTACACGCTTCCTCTAAATAGTAAAATACTTCATACGTTTCACCCAACCAGGTCGGCGAAGATATAATAAAATTAAATAATAATTGAAAATCACACATTACATGCAATGCTTAGTATTACCCCAAAACCGCAAGACCAAAAACAATCACTTGATGAAATGTAGACAATCTAACAAACTGTTTTGTATTGAGAGAAATAGGGCATCATACATACTGAACTACCAAACCTTATATCTCATGTTTCGTATAGCCATACCGCGTGCAAACTTGAATATAGGTATATCTAGTAATCAAAAATATATTGCCCAAATTGCAAAACCATATCTGCAACTGTGGAGCAATGTGGACCCAAACACAAAGAGTAGAAACACAATTGCTAGAGCAGACACATCATAAGTCAACAAGAGTATGTTGACATCAATGACAACCAATATAGACTATGCACAACATTCTCCTCTCATCACCTACAAAACTCCAACAATCTCCCCCTTTGTCATTGATGGCAACATGCCAAAAAGTTACTCTTCATAAAACATTTTTTCAAAAACTATTTTGCTTCAAAAATTATAGAACTACCCTCCCCCTTAGTCAAACCAATCTCCAATTTTTTTCCCTTCCAAAACTTCTATACTCTCCCAAAATTACTCTCCCCAAAATTGTTTTCCTTCCAACATTACTCTCCTCATTATTCTCCCCCTTTGCCATCAAGGACAATAGGTATAAAAAAGACACCTTTGCATAGCTCCTCCTATCACCAATAAAAAGGAAAAAGAAACTCAGTTACCTTGCTGAGGGAATGTCTTTTTATTTCTCCTTAAGTTCAAGAAGAATAGAATTCCAAGAATTGATAGTAGATAACAACACTGCTCGCTAACTATTGCACTACACAAGCAAGTCAATAGCATCAACCAAGTTATTCGGTACCATTGGACTCAACTCATCTTTCTCTACATCATCTAGTAGTATGGAAAAATGATCCATTCTTGCTTCAACTATCTCCTTGACTATTTAAAACTGTCTGACAAAATCATCTCTCTGCTTTTGCACTAAAGATAGTTCCATTTGCAATGAATTAATCTTCCTTCTCTCAACACCATCCTCGTCTTTGAATATGTCAAATGTCCGAGCATAATTGTTCAGTTTTATCTCAATGGAATCAATCTTTTCTTTGTGATTCTTAGTGGCAGCAGGCCATTTGAGACAATACTTTGTACATCCGGGCAATAGTACCAACACACTTCCTCATATCATTTATGCATTCATTAAGTTTCTTTTGTTCAACAACACACTTTTTGCTTATGGCTCTCTGTGTCTTATCTTCAAAATTAGTTTCTTCCTTTTCTATTGTCTTCATAGTCAAATGCTCATTCAACCGTTCAAACAAAACATTTGGGAGTAGACCTTCAATAGCACTAGGAACAAGATTGTTCCGAAGAAAATAGATAACTATTGCTTCTTTAATCCTTTCTTTGTCATAAGGTGGTCGTGATGACCATACATCTCCTATCATTCTTACTCCATGAGATTGCTTAAGCATTTTCAACACTTTGTCAGTCTCAAAGAGGTCATCATCAGAAGAACCAGAGTATTCCTTAGGTTTATTTTCTTGTTCAACAACTATCTTCTTCTGATTGACATTAGGTTTAGCATCATCGATGTTAATGATCTTAGTCTTTTCTTTCTTAGTGCCCGTCTTCTTCTTCTTCTTCTTCTTCTTTGAAACCAGAGAGGGGACCTCAGTGGATTTTCTATACCTTTTCCTTCGAGAGGCGGATCCTTCTGGAGCAACATGTTCTGTATCATCTGACCCAATGAGTTCTTCATAAGTCCCAAACTTGTCTTCAGTCAAATCTACCTGACATTTAAGAAGTTCCTCTGCATACAATATACATTCCTCTGCATTGATTTCATATCCAAGACCAATTAACTGGAACTTTCGGGCATTATAGCTTCCATGAAGCAATTGTCAGTATTAACTAGGAAGGTGATGTTATCTCTATACTTTTTAACACAATTTTTTGGAATTCTAAATCTTGCAATCGTATTCTTTTGGAGCTCAATGAGAATCTCTGCAAGCATTGTCTTTGTTATTCAGTCCATCCAAGTACCTTTTGATTTGTTTTCCTAGAGGTAAGTTATCATCCCATACAACATTCTCCTTCAGAGGTAATGAATTCATGAAGTAAAATAGAAGACATACTACCAATGATCTAAAGCGAAAAACATATCCTTCGTTCTTAGTAAGCATAAGATTGTTCAAGATTTGTTGTCTTACCGATTCACATAGGTCATAGTCTTTATTTTCCTTAGCCATTTGATAAGCGACATATACAACAAGAGCAGATGTAGATCCTTCTCTGTTCCGAAAGTAAATTTTGTAGGTTATACCCATTGCAACATATCTTACCAGAGGGTCGGTTATGGTGTCAATCCGTAGAGCTCTCTGATCTGTAATTATGCTTGTCAAACTTTCAACTTCCCTGTTACTTATAGATTTCATCACAAGTATGGTTTTGTCTGAACATAATCCAGTCACAACCTTAAGAGCTTCGTTAGTAATCTGATACGGTCGATCTAACCAAATACAATCACCATTAATTCTACTTAGAACAATCTTCACCAACTCTTTATCAATAATCATAGGAAATTCACTCTAGATGTTCAAACCCTTGTGCCCTAAATCGACAATTAATTGTGTATATTCTCCAATGAGAGAATCTTCAAAACTCTTTATTTTCTCATTGTCATACTCCACAATTTGCACATTGATAAACTTATAGGTGTCTTCCACACATACTACTCTAGCTAGAAGTGACAAAAATGCACCAACTGATTCATTTCTTATCAGCTCCATAAATTTCTTAAATTCTGGTCTAGGTTCATCTTCACAATTAACAAATTTGTTGGAATCTATGAGATAGGAATGTGTAATTACTTTGATTCGACTGCTGACAACTTCTGCCTTTTTTTGCACTTCTTCACACTCCTCGAATTCACCAAATTTGCAGATAACAATAGGAGTTTTGAAAATTGTTATTTATGTCTTTGAACAAACTAAGGTTTCGCTGCCAAAACCATCCTGTCATTCAAAGAGCTATTAAAAACCTTTCTGTCTGCATGTACAATCAACTTCTGAAGCTTCGCAATCTATCACACAATAATATTTTCTTTCGCAATTTTTTTCAAGAGAACAATTACATCGTTCTCCATATCATATCTTCATGCTATGACAACAACATAATATCTTTGGCAGGGGAATATGATTTTCGCTTTAGCTGTCCCTGAGCCAAAGCATATGAACTAGGTTCCATAAGAGATCTCTGCACCAGAGTTAGGTGCAACATCATCCTTTGTCAATTCTACTTCCTTTTTCTTCCATATCCTCTTCATCTCATTCCTTATTTGTTCCACATCGATCTTCTTTAAAGGTTCATTTCTTCTTACCAGAGTATCCTTATTCATATTCCCGCTTCTGCAAAAACTTGCTATATGTCCAATCATGTTGCAATTATAGCATTTGATGTTTCTCTGTCCTGTGTTTTTTTCATTCATACTTGATCTGCATTAATTAGCTCTGTGTCCAAAACTATTGCAAGTGTGACAGTAGCCATGAAAAGATCCATTTCTTCTATAACCATTCATAAATTGATTTCTGCATTGACTAGCTTTGTGACCAAGTCTTTCGCAAGTAAAACACCAAATATTTTGATACATTCTGCTTCTACATTCTACATCCTTATGTTCAAATCTATTGTATGAAAAACAATAACCCTTAAAGGAAGGGTACCTTTGAGCATTAGGTTGTCGGACCGGTGGTTTCTTTGTTGAACTTCTTTGATTCTAGAGTGACTCCTCTTTATTTATATCTTTAACCGGCTGATAAGTTTCTATCTTCTCTGAAAGACCAACTTTGCTTTGTCTTCAATTCTTTGATTTGTGCATTCACCTGTTTCAAACCCTAATCAACCTTTGTCATTCAGAGTTTTCTGCTTAGCCATTATTTCCTTAAATATAATAGTACATTCCTTGAATTTGTTTTTTGGATTCTTTGTTCTTTGCAAATTTGATCTCAGGTTTACTACCTCTTGTTCTGATTTCTTGCATTCCCCTATCTTATCATTAATTATACCATTCAGACATTCCTTGGTCTTTTTGTCTTCCTCAGCTTGTATCTTCATGTCAACAATCAGTTCATTTGCTTGCTTTGATTCTTCACTGACCTTCTTGTAGCGTTCTCTGAATTTCTTGATCCGTTCCTTCAACTTTCATATGCACTCATTTGCTTCCTTGATGTTTCCCTTTAAATCTCTATTTTCACATTCAACAATTTCAAGATCTTCAAGAGTAGTCTGCAATTCTGCATCCATATCATCATCTTTCTTAGAAGCCATTTTTTCAACCTCCAAGATCACCTTGAAATGGTTAAGCTTTAATGAAGGGATTAGGCTCTGATGCCAATTGTTGAACAACCAAAATATTGAGAGGGGGGTGAATCAGTATCCCCTTAAATACCATACATTTATTCTTTTTGCATATCCATATCCACTTTATTTAATTGCATCAGAAGGAAATATGTAATCACTAGAGTAACAAAAGTGAAAGCAATAACCACAACAACATACACAAGAAAACACTAGATTTTTATCGTGGAAATCCTGTTAAGGGAAAAACCACGGAGAGGGTTAACTCTCAATATAATATAACTAGTTATAATTACAAAAGTGCTCACTGCAAGGCTCACTACCCAAAAGATAAAGGCTCACTGCCCAAAAGAGATAAGTGAACAAATTGATTTGTTATAGTTGCATCTCGCATATGTATGAATTCAGTTGCTTTTAGGCTCAATAAATAGACTCCGCACACTTCATTAATACTGTTGTAACTCGCAAAAGATGAACATAATTATATTTAGAAATTATGGCGTTCCTGTCTGCTCCCGGCGCTAGTGTTTCTCCTGCGCAATGGGCGTTTCCTTTGGATTGTGCTGCGGGTGGCGACTCCCATTTGGGAAAGCTTGGAGGACAAGGAACGCCTGCTCTGGAGTCCTCAGATGCGAAGGTTGATGGACTCGCTACGGCACAGAATGCCAATCTTGTTGTTGCTTCGGTGCAGAATGACGAACGACAGGAACAAGGAGATGGCTTCCTTGGTGAACGACTGTTGCGCAATGATTTTAGGGGTTTTCAAAAGGGAGGACCCTCTTCGTTTAGGGCAAAGGGATCGATGCATGAAGGTAATGGAGGAAATGATGTAAATGATGGGCTTCATAAACAACAACAATCATTGGATGCTAAGTGTCAAAAGAATAGAAAACCTATCCAGAAAGGAGGCGGGCAGTATGGGGTTAGCCGCAACGATAGTCATGGTTGGTGTAGGGTTTGTGGCGAAGGGTCTCCCACCACAGGGACACCCAAATGGGCCCTATGCTTCAGAATGGGACAAATCAGGGAAGGAGGTTGTGGGTGTATCTGGTGTGCTGATACCCCGCATAGCAGATGCCAAAGAAGTAATTCTGGTAGAGGAGATAGTAAAGGAGATAGACAACAATGTCACTGTCTTCTCGGAGCTCGGTTTTGTGGGAAAATTTCAGGGCATGTGGCCAAGTTTAGGTGAGCTCCACCAATGGATATTAGAGCACTGGGAGCCATTAATGAAGGGTTATGTTCAACTATACCCATGTGCAAGGGGTTTCTTTATTGCAGTTTTTGAAAATGCTCGGGATAGGAAGAAGATTTTGCGTGAGGGTCTCTAGTGTTGGGAGAATAAGCACCCCCTAATGCTAAAACCGTGGCACCCAGACTTTTGCCTTGCACTGGAAACTTTCGACAAGGTTCTACTCTGGGTTAGACTTCCAAATATGCCTTTACATTTATGGTTTGACTCCTGTTTGGAAGCTATTGGTGATTCTTTAGGTAAGTTTTTAATGGTTGATGAGGGATCGTTAAACCTCCTTCATTCAACATATGCACGAATTTTAGTAGAGATGAATATTGCAGATGGGCTCCTTGCAGAAATTAATCTTACAACTTCTAAAGGAATTTGGGTACATCCTTTTGATTAAGAGGGGGTTCCATTTTGCTGCAGAAGATGTTTTCAGATTGGGCATTTAGCTGCCAAATGTGCCAAGTAGCGACAGGATAAGTTGGCCACATGGTGGAAGGATGTTTCCCACCACCATTATACGGTGGAAAAAAGGGGGGTGAACAAAAAAGGAGTTTTTCTCAGACAGTTAGCGGGGCGAAGCCTCCACAATCTGCTGCAGGTGTAAATTTGGTTGCACAAGACAACATGCCTCCTCAATCAAATACAGTTGAACAAAAGAAGATTATTGCTACACTAGATGGTAGGGAAAAAAGAGATCGATTGAATGTCAGGAGGAGGATGCTTCTCACCTGATTGTCGGGTATAGGAATGATGGGAAAACTATAGACTGTAACCCAATTGACTGGCAGGATAGGCAACCAAAGTAGAGGATGGTTGGAAGACTGTAAAGGGCAAAAAAGCAAACAAATCACAGTCATCATTTGATATGACCCTGCTATCGCAAAGGAAGGGAGGTGCGAAGAGTAAATCTTGAGCGTTACTTGATTTACTCTTGATTAGTTGATAGGTCTTCTTTCCGGTTTTTTGTATTTCTGGGTTGATAGCACCCTTTCTGTAGTCCTTTTGTTTTTTCTGAAGTTGGCTCCCTTATTGTAAGCTTTCACTGGGTCCGACCAGGTTAATTTTCCGGGTTAATTAATAAAATTAGTTTGTTACCGACCAAAAACAAAATATTGTTGTAACTTGCATTTGATCCTTAGTCACAATCACATCACTGTATTATATCATGCGAGTCTTTCACATCTCCAAAGGAGTATATCATATGTACATGCTAATCTAATTTTGCTTCAAGTTGGCCATGCACGCTTCAAAGAATAGGCTGGCTCCCAAAATATGTTACATGCTTCCTTCGAATACTTCATACATTTCACCCAACCAAGTCGGCCAAGGTATAATAAAACTGGATAATAAGTGAAAACCACACATTACACTCAATGCTTAGTCTTACTCCAAAACCGCAAGACCAAAAATAATCACTTGATGAAATGCGGACAATCTGACAAACTATACTATACCGAGAGAAACAAGGCAACAAACATACCGAACTACTAGACCTTATATCTCCTGTTTTGTATAGCCATACCACGTGCAGACTTGAATATAGGTATATCCAACAATCACAAATATATTGTCTAAATTGCAAAACCATATTTGATACTGTGAAGCAACGTGGACCCAAACACGAAGAGTAGAAACACAAAATTACCAAAGCAGACACAACATAAGTCAACAAGAGTATGTTGACATCAATGACAACCAATACAGACTATGCACAACATTTTCCTTCTCTCATCACCAACAAAATCATCAATGACAAAACTCCAACAATGTGTAACGTTAATATTAGTTAAGTCAGCAAGCACCAATTGACATAAAATGGTGCAATTAAGGCATGAGACATGTCTTTTGAATATAACTTATCATCCATTCGAAGGATATAAAGAGCCACTGAATCTCACTTCATGAGACACCATCGAAAAGGAAGGGAGAAGAAGGGAAAGGACAAATCTAGGTCATGGTTGATCTCACACTAGCATAGATGAAGAGTAGAGTGGAGATAAATTCCACAATTATGTCTTCAATCATTCAATGTCTCAAACCTAAACACCTCATCAAAGCTGCAAGAGTATGATCAGTGCCATCTTGATTACAAGAGTGCCCCCTTTTAGCTATTAAGTTTAGAGACGAGGCTGAATGATTTAACTTTTAACTTTTATGTTCTATAAAATTTATATAATTTTGTTTATAGATTTTAATTTTTAAATTAATATTTATAATTTTATTAGGTATGATTACTATACATATAGAGTATATTGGTCTGCTATTCTGAATTTAATTCCTGTTTTAGGCTACAAATGTGTATGTATTTATGATTTTTTTATATTTTTTGTAGATATACCCAGCCCCCTACCTACCTCCACTATCTCTCTGCCACCCCCAAAAAAAGTAGTTTACCATACCCACGTACCATACCTGTACTCGATTCTGATTTGGCAACTTAAGTATTCTCTATGAATATTAACCTCTAGAAGCCTTTCAAGCTTTCCATGATCAGTGAGGCACAATTGATGTTAATTGTTGGTGATGCTCGATTGTTTGATGCTTAGCAGTCTAGCACTACTATTGAAAAGGTTTGTTTGTTATATAGACATTGGAACCAAGAGCATATATTGTGAAATTGGATGAGTCCAAGTAGAAAAGGATTGGATATACTAGTTTATATATGTAATTGGAAAGGGTTTTTTCAGTTGAAAGACTCATTGTCCTCAGATATATAGATATATGTATACTTACTGTATGCAAATAATCTATATCTTGCATCAATTCTACTTGGAGAATAAGGATAAATATAATGCACGTTGACCATTAATAAATAAATATTTGTTGTTTGGCAATGCTGGTTTGCATCAATCATAGGCATGTTAAATTTTCAGAAATTTTATTTTTTCTGTTTTTCTTGTCAATCTTACTGGAAACAACTTCCTTTTTTTAATATCCATACATAAATATGTCTAATGTGAGTAGTTTCATCTCTAAATACATTTGCATTGGGATGGTTTTGGACTGATTATGGAGCCCCTATATGTATTTTGTGCAGACTATTATCATTTTTGTGCTCAATGGAGAATATTTGCATGTACTTGTTCCCTGATAAACCTAACTGTTACTTTTTCTTCCATGCAAAACTAACTTTATTATGGGTCATGTACAATTTGTATTCAGATTATGAATTTTAATTGTTGTTGATTCAAAAATTTATTTTTCTGGCAATAATGCAATATGGAGCAGGTTCTTGCATGTTTTTACATATTGACTTTTTCTGCTGCAGTTCGTTTGAGGTTTTAATAGCCCGAGTTGGATGATTAGTAAGAAAAACACGAAGAATAAGGGGAAGAGATAGCCATGGTTAGATCAGTGTTGGATGTCATTGCAAATACTCTCTTTTTTATCATAGAGCCCCTGTCCATGATCAAGCTCCTATGGCAACTCTGTGTGAGAATTGTTTGCTTTCTGACTCTTCCATGGTTTGGGATTTTCAAGTTCATTTTCAACATATATGTGGATGTGTGTTGGCGGTTAATATTATTGGGAATTGCGGCATTTTCAATTCCTATTCGACTGTTCACTGCTTTGCACAGGGAGAAAGAGGTTGGTTATAATGTCATCCTTGCCATGTTCCGATTTACATATTAAATGAGCATTTTATTTAAGCTGAAATACATTTTCCTGAAATTTATTGATTTATCATTCCTTTGCACTGTTGAATGTCAGGTGTTAGTTGTTAATAGAGCTGCATATTATTGTCATGCAATAATTGTTAGTGGTTGATTTTATTTTTTATTTTAAATTGCTTGCTGAGATGCAGGTGAAATATAGTCTCATTTTCATGCATTTTATTATAATGATGCTGAATTTCAGAATATCTTTATGATTTTGGACTTTGGACACTTAATATCCAAGTTATTGATATGCATTCTTCAGCAGAGAGTTCATTGTCCTTGCCGAGGCATGATGGAAAATTGAAAACTTATATTGCTTTGCAAGAAACCAACAAACTTTGATTGACTAAGTGTTGGTAAAGACAAATATATTCCTAATTAGATCTTCGACTTGAAAGCTGGTCAAATCTCCAAATTATTATAAAAATGGAATACAACTTGAGACAGCCCTCTAAATTGGCCTGTTAGCCTTGTTTATCTAATGCGTTGGTGTTTTTATCTTCTGGATATTCAAAATATAATCTCTATGAGGTGGTATACATAATCCTATACATCTGTATGACCTATCTGCTAGGAGTAGGTATGACTAATAATATAATGGGTGCAGTCTCCTTGACTGCTATTTACAGTTAAAAAAAATAGAGGGCGACTAAGATGGAGAAGAAATGCCCACTCACTTAAACCAGCTCTAACTAGAGTATTATCATCATTGATTGTAGTCACTTTCAAATTGGAACACTTACCTTCATATTATTTTAATTCTAATTGATGCTTCTAATAAGGACCAAAGAACAGCTACCTTATCCAAAATGTGCCACCTTTCTGTAATTATATCATTGCCTAACACATAAGGTGCGTGCATGCATGCCTGTGTGTGCATTCACATTAGTGTGTGCATGCACATGGGCTGTATGTATGTGTGTGGGTGGGCACAAGTGTATTCATGTGGGGAAATAAAATTCATTAGTGTGTTTGTTGGCGTAAGGAGGTTGGGACCTATACATTTTAATTTATGAGCTGGAATTACAATAACATAAAATTTATGTTGAAACAACTTTGACCATTGGAAGATTGACATGTATAAATGAAATTCAAAAAATATATCTTTTGTATATATGATTTCTCCAAAGCTCTTCCATTTTATTCTTTTGCCCATATTTTATAGACTCAGACAAGGAGGGTACTTGGCAAGCGCAAAATATTTGACTCAACAAAAACTCGTCAAAAACTGGGGTGTATTGGAGAGGTGAATGCTGGGTTTTGAACTTTTATGGAAAATATCCTTGTGAAATGCATGCTTTGACCTGCACCAACATGTTTTAGCTTGCAGTTTAACCTACCCCTACACATTTTAACTTGCAGTTTAACCTGCACTGAAATGTTTTAACCAAGGTTGCCAACTCCAAGAGACTGGTACTCCTGCTGGTATGAGTGTTGGTACGTCTGTTTTTGAAAATAGGAGATGGGGGTACTTGGAGATGCCATTTTTTAATATAATTTAACTATTTCATAGAAAATATCATGACACTGAACTTTCAACACTGCAAATCCTTTGGCAAGGGTATGGCCCAAATACTAAATAGGCAATGAAAAACATTCAGGAGAAAAAGGAAGAATCAAACACCCACCATCAATCCAGATCTATAGGATAACAGGAGCAAAGAGTTCGTTTAGTACTCACAAGAATGAGGAAAGAAAATGTATTATCACAAATAAATTCCTGACTCCCAAGGATCTAGTAAAATTCACCTCCATTGTGTATACTAAAAAGTAAAGGTCCAGGTCAATATGTGTCATCATGGTTTTGAGACACATAGTTTAGCAAATGTCGTTAATTGTGTGAGTTTGATTCTATGAAAGCAAACACATGTTAAGTGGTTGGGTTGGTTGTCATTTGTATTGAGCTCTCTTGTAGAGGGCATGTGTGAAGCATGGCATGTGTGGTTGTATGGTTATCCATCATGCTTGGACACATGGAAGATGTGTTGGAGGAGCTTGATGTTTTTAAAAGTATTCATGGTAACTTTGTAAATGTATTGTGATGAATAATAAATTGTGGATGCTTTTCGAGGTTAGGTTTTTCCGTCATGAGAGTTATCCCGAGGTATATTTTGTGTCATCTCAATGATATGTTTTTCCATTGTTTTGTATGATGGATTTTGAATATTTATGTGTATTTTTCATTGTTGGGATTATGTGAAATGTTTCTATTGTTACATTTTGTTTCCTTTGAAGTGCTTTCAAAGCTTGATTGTTAGGTTGTAGGAGATCTCCCTAGTTGTAACCCTTTTTATAAGTAGATTTTCCTGCATAGTTGAATCCATGGGCCTTCAAGAAAGAATGAAGGCATTTTAGAGGTCACATGTGCTTTTGTAGACTTGGGTTGTAGATCTGAGATTCAAATGAAGATTTGACAATTGGGTTTTTTGTTAGAGCTCTTTCTATGATGCTCCCTAGTTGTAACCCTTTTTATAAGTAGATTTTCCTGCATAGTTAAATCCATGAGCCTTCAAGAAAGAATGAAGGCATTTTAGAGGTCACACGTGTTTTTGCAGACTTGGGTTGTAGATATGAGGTTCAAATGAAGATTTGACAATTGGGTTTTTTGTTAGAGCTCTTTCTATGATGGTTGCGGGGATTAGCTTTTGCTAATGATCTCCTACACAAAAATAGACCTCATCGTTGAGTCCAAAATACCCAAACCCTATCGATCCATATAAATATGATATACTTTGGGGTGGAAAAAATTTCAAACATTTTTTAGGATTTGACGAGTCTTCATCAAAGAAATGTACTGTTCAAAGGATTCTATATGTTGTATGCATTTGTACAATGCGATGAAGTCAATCTACAATAGAGTTCTATGTGCTTAATCAAAACTTTTGGAATATTTGTATGGTCGGGCTATGAATTTCATACAAGTTTGGAGTAAAATTTAACAAAAAATCAGATTTGGGGGGTTTCTATGGTGATGTCAACATTTGATTTAGAATAATTTTTTGAATTTTTAAGCATTAGGCCTTGTTGTGTTGTAAAACACACATGCCCCATTGCAAATGGGGACCCCCTCTTTTTGCTTGTTAGTTGTAGGGTTTTGGCAGTAGAGTGTCAATTTTAGCTCTAAAGTTCAGGTTTCGCCTTAGAATAAGGTTTGGTTTGCAAGTCTCCGAGGTTGCAAACGTAGACAAGTCATAAGGGTTTAAGTCATTAAGGTCAAAATGCAAAAGATTGTTGGGTTTGAAGGAAATTTTCCCAAGTGTCAAGGTGCTTTGATGGACCAATTTGTCCCCATGAGTCATGACCATTAATTTCCTATGTTATCTTTGAATTTGGACAAAAAATGATGAAATCTCGTAAGTTAAGTGCAAAGTCGCTATTGGGATTAATTTTCCACCATGTTTAGACCAAAAGTCCCTATGGAAATCAATTTTCCACTGTGTCCAGATGAAAAGTTCCTATGGAGGTCGATTTTCCACTCCTGGATAATGAAGAAAAATGAAATCGAAGTTGAAAACCCATAGAGTCCCCATGAGGATCGATTTTCCACTCCTGGATATATTAGGATTAAATGAAATTAGGGTCAAAACACTAAAAGTCCCTATGAAGGACGATTTTTGACTCGGTAGACACTTACTGAAATTTGAAATGGATGGCAAGGGGGAAGTCCCTATGTGATGACCCCCTTTTTAGCAGGTATTAGCAGTGGCTTGATCAGCTCATCATCGTGACCCTCGTGAGTTGATGCCTAGTTTTGAGGGTCCCAGTTGGCAGACTTGCTATTTTTAGTAAGTCTGGGCTTACTATTTTTAGTAAGTCAGTTTGGCCAGTTTCCATTTCTGGCAGGGCAGTATCAGCAGTGATCAGTTTCCAGACGATGTTCAGTTTGTGCAGTTCTTTGGTTGGGGACTTGCTATTATAGTAAGTCTATTTTTGACAGTTGCTATTTTTGGCAGTGCAGTGGATGACTATGTCAGTCTGGCAAGATTAGCAGTGGATGCGGGATTTATCGCATGAGTTCATATTTATTAATTGATTGTTATTAATTAATATTTATAAAATATTAATTCATAATAAAGCCACATTATTATAATAATATGTTATTATTATAATAAATTAGAAGTTGCTAATTAAAAGAGTTGTGAACTGAAACTCTTTTTGGGAAACTATGGCCAAGGATGGATTATAAATATGAGCTCATTTCATTGGGATGGATCAATTGATTATATGATATTTTCTTTGTTTTCTCTGAGGAGAAGTTCTGATCTGTGCCCTTGCTGAAGTATAAGGGTCAAATTGGCTTCTAGAAGACTGATTCTTCTGAAGTTAATCTCTTATGGGTTGCTGAAGTATAACCAATCCTTCTTCTTCTATACTGTCTGCCTGTTACGAGAGGAAGAAGTAATTCTGAAATTGTTCATGCACACTGAGGATGCGAATTGATTTGGAGAGTGATTCATGCCTGCTGGAATTGCATCATTGAATTCTCAATTCGATTGAAGATATTTAGCGTCTGGAAGAGAAGAGACATTGCAGATTTATAAGAGCTCGATTTCCATTGCAGCAGCAAATGAGGTTTACGCTGGGCATATTTACCTCAGCTACGGCTGGTGAATGAAGTGTTTCCTCCAGCATTGGGGGTGAACAGCTGGGGCCGAAACTTGGCGTCAAACTTCCCTGCAGACAAGCCGTGGGGTCTACATTGTATGGCGTGGGCATTTGAATGCAGCCGCGGGTAAAGACTTAGGCTGCGACAGTTGTAGCGTGTAAGAAATCCCTGCCACGGCTGCGTGTGGAGACCAATCACTAGGCTGCGTGGGGGAATAAAAGTTGCAGCATCCATCTTGACCAACTAATGTGGGAGTGCAGAAATGAATGCAGGTTTTTTAATCTGATTTTTATGTTGAAACAAATGTTAAATTCAGCTTTCAAAAAATGGATATATTTCTATGTTTGAATGATTGGTTTTAGGCATATGTTAAAGACATTATTATTGAAACTTAAATTCAAAACAATCAATTTCAACTACGATTTGCCAAAATTTAATAAATTTGTTAGAAAGATTGGGCTAGAGCATGTCTGACAACTTTTTGATGAAATGTCAAACATATGATTTGTATGGAAATTGATAAAAAATAGATGGTTTAAAGTTGAGGCCAAATCAGGTTCATTACAGTGGTATTAGGGCCATTTTCTTGCCATCCTGTGGGGTAGGAAAATATTTATTTATGTAGAACTGCTGTTATATTTAGAGTGATCAGTACTCGTTCATTTTGGTTATGGATAGATACAGGCGGCTTATCTCTGAGAGCCGGCGCAGCAGTACAGGGAGTAATGACAGGATAGATACATTAATGGAGAGACTTAGGCTTCATCAACAGAGGATGGCGGCAAGTCTGTCAGATCCAGAGACAGTAGATAGGGCAGCAAGGTACATGGTTTCTGCTTTTCATAGGCCGTCATCGAGATCGCAGGGTAGGAGGCTTGAGCTTTCCCTGATAGGTGTTCGACATGTAGACCCACTAGTATATAGTACGACACCTACTCATGTATCTGATGATAGACACTCCACACATAGACAGGTGGACGTATTCGTACCTGTGGTAGACTGCAGCACTGAGCTTCCGCAGGTTGAGGCTTACCGAGTAGTTGCTGCAGTTGGTACAGAGACAGATGTTATAGTAATTGCCTCTGATGGTCCAGATTCTCTCGAGGAGGGAATTATCGTCGGAGATTTATATGTCAGCTGTCATAGTGTAGCTCCGGAGCAAGAGGTAGCACCCCTCTCAGGTGGGATAGGCGAGAGCATGGAGCTACCTTGTGATATTAATGATCAGGGTGTTACAGCTGAGTTGGTAAATGTTAGCTCATTTTCGGGAGTTATTGATTCACATCCTGACATCGATTCAGATACACAGAGTCAGGAGATAGCAGTCGAGCACCTCTTAGGGGATGTAGATGCAGCGAGTGTGAAAATTTCGGATGATTTATCAGATGATGATATAGGCTGCATAGGGGACGACATTCCTTATCAGATATTGGGCTATGACTCTGAGGAGCTCTTGGACGGGTCCCCGGATCAGGACTCACAGGGACTCTCTGTTATTGGCAATCCTACTGGGGTTTCTGTTTCTTCTGAGGTGTTGGTTGAGGTACCGACAAGTTGGATCGCAATTGCAGATGTGTGCCAGGACACTAGCACACATGGGGCAAGTAGTTTTGATCCAGTCTCCTATCACAGTGCAGTTAGTGGGACGGAGAGCTTGTATAGGAGGTAGGGATTACAGGGGCATCATGTGTCTAGTCAGCTGAAGGTGAGTGACAGGGACATCTCTTCAGATCTTGAGCATTTTGATGTGATCTGTTAGATGTCAGCCGCATCTGATTGGGGTGCTCCTATGTCAGATGAGCACGGTGATAGTAGTCTTTCTCTAGCAGAGATACATGCGCTTCGAGAGGCTGTTAGGGTCTTGAAGCATATTTACACGCAGTTAGTTGCTGACAGGGATTACCTTCGAGAGTGGGGGAGTACTTGTTATGAGACATTGTTAGGGAAAGAGGAGGAGGTGGTTGAGCTTACCCAGGAGCTTAAGGTGACCATGGACTCACTGCAGTGTACCCAGTTGGCTTTATAGGAGTCACAATTATGATTGGAGGAGGTGACTGTAGAGTTGTAGCATGTTCGGTCTACACCAGCCCCAGACCCAGTTTAGTTGCACATTGAGGTGGTTGGTGGTGAGTTGCCTTCTACGGTTGAGGATGAGGGACATAATGATGTGGCAAACACATCCATCCAGGATTTGGGCACAACATGTATAGAGGAGGTGAGAGCATTAGTGGACACGAGCTCTCACAGTGATTTGCTTCCTGCTGCGGGAAGCAAAGCTATTACCACGTTACATACAGCTAGTGGCAGTAGACAGTTGGCAGTGCCACATTTGAAGGAAGATCAGTTGTGGGTTGCAGGGAAGCAGGTTGATGCTTTCACATAATTTTTATTGGACCGAGACATTTATGGAGTATCTTCTTGAGAGTGCAGACTTGCAGGGGAGTTCGTACCGAGTATCCGAGGGTACTCTCATTCGAGGCCGTTGCGCTATATGACACTTAGTGGGGAGTATTGTGGAGACCTTGGCTACAATGCTTCCCAACAGGGATTTTATGGTTGGGTTTGCTGAGAACGTTGCCCGAAATCCGACCCAGCCTGCAGTTAGGCAGAGTCAGAGATTGGAGCCATCTCCTGATTCCCAGTTTGGTAGTGATGAGCCTTTGATGGAGATGGGGGCTTTCTATGGGCACTATATGGTGAGGTGTGCTCATCATTTTACCTTCGACCCACAAGCAGAGGATTTACATCGATGTGGGATGGCTCCAGTCTCATACCATCCAATGTGGGATGGGTTAATACCATCCTTCATAGATGGAATTGGCAATTGCAAGTTGGACCAGTTGCAGTGTTGATACACACGGGACAGTTTATCAGAGGTTGGTTTCGGTGGAAGGGATTCAGGTATTGGCAGAGTTGGTGTTACAGTTGGGCTGTGCCGCTGAGTTGTTTCTCCCATCGACACCTACAGTTAGTTTTCAGATGATGTTGTCCTTGATGTTAGTGATTTGGGTGTTGGTGCTACAGGGGCCAGTTGTGCGCGACAGTGATATTACACAGGCTCACCCTTGGGATCCAGGTGGATTGTGATGTACAGTTGTTTAGGGATTGCTTGGGGACAAACAATCTTGGGGCGGGCGGACTGGGCGGACTGTGATGACCCCCTTCTTGGCAGGTATTGGCAGTGGCTTGATCAGCTCATCATCGTGACCCTCGTGAGTTGATGCCTGGTTTTGAGGGTCCCAGTTGGCAGACTTGCTATTTTTAGTAAGTCTAGACTTACTATTTTTAGTAAGTCAGTTTGGTCAGTTTCCATTTCTGGCAGGGCAGTATCGGCAGTGATCAGTTTCCAGACGATGTTCAGTTTGTGCAGTTCTTTGGCTGGGGACTTACTATTTATAGTAAGTCTATTTTTGGCAGTGCAGTGGATGGCTATGTCAGTCTGGCAGG
>MU224543.1:3865091-3889834 GCA_018584345.1 Thuja plicata | reverse complement strand
AAGGGTCAAATTGGCTTCTAGAAGACTGATTCTTCTGAAGTTAATCTCTTATTGGTTGCTGAAGTATAACCAATCCTTCTTCTTCCATACTGTCTGCCTGTTACTAGAGGAAGAAGTAATTCTGAAACTGTTCATGCACACTGAGGGTGCGAATTGATTTGGAGAGTGATTCATTCCTGCTAGAATTGCATCATCGAATTCTCAATTCGATTGAAGATATTTAGCGTCTGGAAGAGAAGAGACATTTCAGATTTATAAGAGGTCGATTTCCATTGCAGCAACAGATGAGGTTTACGCTGGGCATATTTACCTCAGCTACGGCTGGCGAATGAAGTGTTTCCTCCAGCATTGCAGGTGAACGACTAGGGCCGAAACTTAGCGTCAAACTTCCTTGCAGACAAGCGGCGGGGTCTACATTGTATGGCGTGGGTGTTTGAATGCAGCTGCGGGTGAAGACTTAGGCTGCCACAGTTGCAGCGTGTCAGAAATCCCTGCTACGGTCGCGTGTGGAGACCAATCACCAGGGTGCGTGGGGGAATAAAAGTTGCAGCATCCACCTTGACCAACTAACGTGGGAGTGCAAAAATGAATGCAGGTTTTTTAATCTAAATTTTTATGTTGAAACAAATGATAAATTCAGCTTTCGAAAAGTGGAGATATTTGTATGTTTGAATGATTGGTTTTAGGCACATGTTAAAGACATTATTATTGAAACTTAAATTCAAAACAATCAATTTCAACTACGATTTGCCAAAAATTAATAAATTTGTTAGAAAGATTGGGCTAGAGCATGTCTGACAACTGTTTGACGAAATGTTAAACATATGATTTGTATGGAAATTGATAAAAATTAGATGGTTTAAAGTTGAGGCCAAATCAGGTTCATTACAGTGGTATTAGAGCCATTTTCTTGCCATCCTGTGGGGTAGGAAAATATTTATTTATGTAGAACTGCTGTTATATTTAGAGTGTTCAATACTCGTGCATTTTGGCTATGGATAGATACAGGCGGCTTAGCTCCCAGAGCCGGCGCAGCAGTACAGGGAGTAATGATAGGATAGATACATTAACGGAGAGACTTAGGCTTCATTAGCAGAGGATGGCGGCAAGTCTGTCAGATCCAGAGACAGTAGATAGGGCAGCAAGGTTCATGGTTTTTGCTTTCCGTCGTCGAGTTTGCAGGGTAGGAGGCTTGAGCTTTCCGCGACAGGTGTTCGAGATGTAGACCCACCAGTATATAGTACGACACCTACTCATGTATCTGATGATAGACATTCCACGCATAGATAGGTGGACGTATCCGTACCCGTGGTAGATTGCAGCACTGAGCTTCCGCAGGTTGAGGCTTAGCGAGTAGTTGCTGCAGTTGGTACAGAGACAGATGCTACAGTAATTGCCTCTGATGGTCCAGATTCTCTCGAGGAGGGAATTGTCGTCGGAGATTTATATGTCAGCTGTCATAGTGTAGCTCCGGAGTGAGAGGCAGCACCCCTCTCAGGTGGGATAGGCGAGAGCATGGAGCTACCTTGTTGTGATATTAATGATTAGGGTGTTACAGCTGAGTTGGTAGATGTCAGCTCATTTTCGGGAGTTATTGATTCACATCCTGACATCGATTCAAATACACAGTCAGGAGATAACAGTCAAGCACCTCTTAGGGGATGTAGATGCAGCGAGTGTGAACATTTCAGATGATTTATCAGCTGATGATATAGGCTGCATAGGGGATGACATTCCTTATCAGATATTGGGCTTTGACTCTGAGGAGCTCTTGGATGGGTACCCGGATCAGGACTCACAGGGACTCTCTGTTATTGGCAATCCTACTGGGGTTTCCGTTTCTTCTGAGGTGTTGGTTGAGGTACCGACAAGTTGGATCGCAATTGCAGATGTGTGCGAGGACAGTAGCACACATGGGGCAAGCAGTTTTGATTCAGTCTCCTATCACAGTGCAGTTAGTGGGACGGAGAGCTTGTATAGGAGGCAGGACTTACAGGGGCATCATGTGTCTAGTCAGCTGAAGGTGAGTGACAGGGACATCTCTTCAGTTGTTGAGCATTTTGATGCGATCCATCAGATGTTAGCCGCATCTGGTTGGGGTGCTCCTGTGTCAGATGACCATGGTGATAGTAGTCTTCCTCTAGTAGAGATACATGCGCTTCGAGAGTCTGTTAGGGTCTTGAAGCATATTTACACGCAGTTAGTTGCTGACAGGGATTACCTTCGAGAGTGGGGGAGTACCTGTTATGAGACATTGTTAGGGAAAGAGGAGGAGGTGGTTGAGCTTACCCAGGAGCTTGAGGTGACCGTGGACTCACTGCAGTGTACCCAGTTGGCTTTACAGGAGTCACAGTCACAATTGGAGGAGGTGAGCGTAGAGTTGGAGCATGTTTGGTCTACACCTGCCCCAGACCCAGTTCAGTTGCACATTGAGGTGGTTGGTGGTGAGTTGGCTTCTACGGTTGGGGATGAGGGATGTAATGATGTGGCAGACACATCCATCCAGGATTTGGGCACAACACGTATAGAGGAGGTGAGAGCATCAGTGGAGACGAGCTCTTACAGTGATTTGCTTCTTGCTGCGGGAAGCGAATCTATTACCACATTACATACAGCTAGTGGTAGTAGATAGTTGGCAGTGCCACATTTGCAGGAAGATCAGCTGTGGGTTGCAGGGAAGCAGGTTGACGCTTCCACATATAATTTTTATTGCACCAAGAGATTTATGGAGTATCTTCTTGAGAGTGCAGACATGCAGGGGAGTTCGTACTGTGTATCCGAAGGTACTCTCATTCGAGGTTGTTGCGCTATACGACACTTAGTGGGGAGTATTGTGGAGACCTTGGCTACAATGCTTCCCAACAGGGATTTTATGGTTGAGTTTGCTGAGAAGGTTGCCCAGGATCCGACCCAACCTGCAGTTAGGCGGAGTCAGAGATTGGAGCCATCTCTTGATTCCTAGTTTGGTAGTGATGAGCCTTTGATGGAGATGGGGGCTTTCTATGGGCACTATACGGTGAGGTGTGCTCATCATTTTACCTTCGACCCACAGGCGGAGTATTTACATCGATGTGGGATGGCTCCAGTCTCGTACCATCCAGTGTGGGATGGGTTAATACCATCCTTCGTAGATGGAATTGGCAGTTGCAAGTTGGACCACTTGCATTGTCGATACACTTGGGGCAGTTTATCAGAGGTTGGTTTCGGTGGAAGGGATTCAGGTATTGGTAGAGTTGGTGTTACAGTTGGGCTGAGTGCCACTGAGTTGTTTCTCCCATCAACACCTACAGTTAGTTTTTAGACGATGTTGTCCTTGATGTCAGTGATTTGGGTGTTGGTGCTACAGGGGCCAGTTGTGCCAGACAGTGATATTACACAGGCTCACCCTTGGGATCCAGGTGGATTGTGATGTACAGTTGCTTAGGGATTGCTTTGAGACAAACATTCTTGGGGCGGGCGGACTGTGATGACCCCCTTTTTAGCAAGTATTGGCAGTGGCTTGATCAACTCATTATCGTGACCCTCGTGAGCTAATGCCTGGTTTTGAGGGTCCCAGTTGGCAGACTTGCTATTTTTAGTAAGTCTAGACTTACTATTTTTAGTAAGTCAGCTTGGTCAGTTTCCATTTCTGGCAGGGCAGTATCGGCACTGATCAGTTTCCAGACGATGTTCAGTTTGTGCAGTTCTTTGGCTGGGGACTTACTATTTATAGTAAGTCTATTTTTGGCAGTGCAGTGGATGGCTATGTCAGTCTGGCAGGATCAGCAGTGGATGCGGGATTTATCGCATGAGTTCATATTTATTAGTTAATAATAAAGCCACATTATTATAATAATACGTTATTATTATAATAAATTAGAAGTTGCTAATTAAAAGAGTTGTGAACTGAAACTCTTTTTCGGAAACTGTGGCCAAGGATGGATTATAAATATGAGCTCATTTCATTGGGATGGATCGATTGATTATATGATATTTTGTTTGTTTTATCTCAGGAGAAGTTCTGATCTATGCCCTTGCTGAAGTATAAGGGTCAAATTGGCTTCTGGAAGACTGATTCTTCTGAAGTTAATCTCTTATTGGTTGCTGAAGTATAACCAATCCTTCTTCTTCTATATTGTCTGCCTGTTACTAGAGGAAGAAGTAATTCTGAAATTGTTCATGCACATTGAGGGTTCAAATTGATTTGTTGAGTGATTCATGCCTGCTGGAATTGCATCATCGAATTCTCAATTCGATTGAAGATATTTAGCGTCTAAAAGGGAAAAGACATTGCAGATTTATAAGAGGTCGATTTCCATTTCAACAGCAGATGAGGTTTATGCTGGGCATATTTACTTAGCTACGACTGGTGAATGAAGTGTTTCTTTTAGCATTGCGAGTGAACAGCTAGGGCTGAAACTTGGCGTCAAACTTCCCTGCAGACAAGCCGCGGGGTCTACATTGTATGGCGTGGGTGTTTGAATGCAGCCACGGGTGAAGACTTAGGCTGCCACAGTTGCAGCGT
Organism: Thuja plicata; assembly: GCA_018584345.1. Classification (NCBI taxonomy): domain Eukaryota; kingdom Viridiplantae; phylum Streptophyta; class Pinopsida; order Cupressales; family Cupressaceae; genus Thuja; species Thuja plicata. The sequence goes on along the minus strand of MU224543.1, from coordinate 3,885,330 downwards.
GTAACAAATCCCTGCTACGGCCGCGTGTGGAGACCAATCACCAGGGTGCGTGGGGGAATAAAAGTTGCAGCATCCAACTTGACCAACTAACGTGGGAGTACAAAAATGAATTCAGGTTTTTTAATCTAAATTTTTATGTTGAAACAAATGTTAAATTCAGCTTTCAAAAAGTGGATATATTTGTATGTTTGAATGATTGGTTTTAGGCGCATGTTAAAGACATTATTATTGAAACTTAAATTCAAAACAATCAATTTCAACTACAATTTGCCAAAAATTAATAAATTTGTTAGAAAGATTGGGCTAGAGCATGTCTGACAACTGTTTGACGAAATGTGAAACATATGATTTGTATGGAAATTGATAAAAATTAGATGGTTTAAAGTTGAGGCCAAATCAGGTTCGTTACAGTGGTATCAAAGCCATTTTCTTGCCATTATGTGGGGTAGGAAAATATTTATTTATGTAGAATTGCTGTTATATTTAGAGTGATCAGTACTCGTGCATTTTGGTTATGGATAGATACAGGCGGCTTAGCTCCGAGAGCTGGCGCAGCAATACAAGGAGTAATGACAGGATAGATACATTAATGGAGAGACTTACGCTTCATCAGCAGAGGATGGCGGCAAGTCTGTCAGATCCAGAGACAGTAGATAGGGCAGCAAGGTACATGGTTTTTGCTTTCCGTAGGCCGTGATCGAGATTGCAGGGTAGGAGGCTTGAGCTTTCCTCGACAGGTGTCCGAGATGTAGACCCACCAGTATATAGAACGACACCTACTCATGTATCTGATGATAGACATTCCACGCATAGACAGGTGGACGTATCCGTACCCGTGGTAGACTGCAGCACTAAGCTTTCGCAGGTTGAGGCTTACCGAGTAGTTGCTGCAGTTAGTACAGAGACAAATGCTACAGTAATTGCCTCTGATGGTCTAGATTCTCTCGAGGAGGGAATTGTCATCGGGGATTTATATGTTAGCTGTCATAGTGTAGCTCCAGAGCGAGAGGCAGCACCCCTCTCAGGTGGGATAGGCAAGAGCATGGAGCTACCTTGTTGTGATATTAATGATCAGGGTGTTACAGCTGAGTTGGCAGATGTCAGCTCATTTTCGGGAGTTATTGATTCACATCCTTACACCGATTCAGATACACAGAGTCAGGAGACAACAGTCGAGCACCTGTTAGGGGATGTAGATGCAGCGAGTGTGAACACTTTGGATGATTTATCAGATGATGATATAGGCTGCATAGGGGACGACATTCCTTATCAGATATTGGACTATGACTCTGAGGAGCTCTTGGATGGGTCCGTGGATCAGGACTCACAGGGACTCTCTGTTATTGGCAATCCTACTGGGGTTTCCGTTTCTTCTGAGGTGTTGGTCGAGGTACCGACAAGTTGGATCGCAATTGCAGATGTGTGCGAGGACAGTAGCACACATGGGGCAAGCAATTTTGATTCAGTCTCCTATCACAGTGCAGTTAGTGGGACGGAGAGCTTGTATAGGAGGCAGGGCTTACAGGGGCATCATGTGTCTAGTCAGCTGAAGGTGAGTGACAGGGACATCTCTTCAGTTGTTGAGCATTTTGATGCGATCCGTCAAATGTTAGCCGCATCTGGTTGGGGTGCTCCTATGTCAGATGAGCAAGGTGACAGTAGTCTTTCTCTAGCAGAGATACATGCGCTTCAAGAGGCTATCAGGGTCTTGAAGCATAATTACACGCAGTTAGTTGCTGACAGGGATTACCTTCGAGAGTGGGGGAGTACCTGTTATGAGAAATTGTTAGGGAAAGAGGAGGAGGTGGTTGAGCTTACCCAAGAGCTTGAGGTGACCGTAGACTCACTGCATTGTACCCAGTTGGCTTTACAGGAGTCACAGTCACAATTGGAGGAGGTGAGCGTAGAGTTGGAGCATGTTCGGTCTACACCAGCCCCAGACCCAGTTCAATTGCACATTGAGGTGGTTGGTGGTGAGTTGGCTTCTATGGTTGGGGATGAGGGACATAATGATGTGGTGGACACATCCATCCAGTATTTGGGCACAACACGTATAGAGGAGGTGAGAGCATCAGTGGAGACGAGCTGTCACAGTGATTTGCTTCCTGTTGCGGTAAGCGAATCTATTACCACATTACATACAACTAGTGGCAGTAGACAGTTGGTAGTGCCACATTTGCAGGAAGAGATCAGTTGTCGGTTGCAGGGAAGCAGGTTGACGCTTCCACATATAATTTTTATTGTAGCGAGACATTTATGGAGTATCTTCTTGAGAGTGCAAATTTGTAGGGGAGTTCGTACCAAGTATCCGAGGGTACTCTCATTCGGGCTGTTGCGCTATACGACACTTAGTGGGGAGTATTGTGGAGACCTTGGCTACAATGCTTCCCAACAGGGATTTTATTGTTGGGTTTGCTGAGAAAATTGCCCAGGATCCGACCCAGCTTGCAGTTAGGCGGAGTCAGAGATTGGAGCCATCTCTTGATTCCCAGTTTGGTAGTGATGAGCCTTTGATGGAGATGGGGGCTTTCTATGGGCACTATACGGTGAGGTGTGCTCATCATTTTACCTTCGACCCACAGGCTGAGGATTTACATTGATGTGGGATGGCTCCAGTCTCATACCATCCAATGTTGGATGGGTTAGTACCATCCTTCGCAGATAGAATTGGCAGTTGCAAGTTGGACGACTTGCGGTGTCGATACACCCGGGACAGTTTATTAGAGGTTGGTTTCGGTGGAAGGGATTTAGGTATTGGCAGAGTTGGTGTTACAGTTGGGCTGTGTGCCGCTGAGTTGTTTCTCCCATCGACACCTACAGTTAGTTTTCAAACGATGTTGTCCTTGATGTTAGTGATTTGGGTGTTGGTGCTACAGGGGCCAGTTGTGCGCGACAGTGATATTACACAGGCTCACCCTTGGGATCCAGGTGGATTGTGATGTACAGTTGCTTAGGGATTGCTTGGGGACAAAAAATCTTGGTGCGGGCGGACTGTGATGACCCCCTTTTTAGCAGGTAATGGCAGTGGCTTGATCAGCTCATCATTGTGACCCTCGTGAGCTGATGCCTGGTTTTGAGGGTCCCAGTTGGCAGACTTGCTATTTTTTGTAAGTCAGGACTTACTATTTTTAGTAATTTAGTTTGGTCAGTTTCCATTTCTGGTAGGGCAGTATCGGCAGTGATCAGTCTCCAGACGATGTTTAGGTTGTGCAGTTCTTTGGTTGGGGACTTACTATTTATAGTAAGTCTATTTTTGGAAGTTGCTATTTTTGGCAGTGCAGTGGATGGCTATGTCAGTCTGGCAGGATCAACAGTGGATGCGGGATTTATCGCATGAGTTCATATTTTTTAATTAATAGGTATTAATTAATATTTATAAAATATTAATTAATAGGTATTAATTAATATTTATAAAATATTAATTAATAATAAAGCCATATTATTATAATAATACTTTATTATTATAATAAATTAGAAGTTGCTAATTAAAAGAGTTGTGAACTGAAACTCTTTTTGGGAAACTGTGGCCAAGGATGGATTATAAACATGAGCTCATTTCATTGGGATGGATCGATTGATTATATGATATTTTGTTTGTTTTCTCTGAGGAGAAGTTTTGATCTGTGCCCTATTTGAAGTATAAGGGTCAAATTGGCTTCTGGAAGACTGATTCTTCTGAAGTTAATCTCTTATTGGTTGCTGAAGTATAACCAATCCTTCTTCCATATTGTCTGCCTGTTACTAGAGGAAGAAGTAATTCTGAAATTGTTCATGCACATTGAGGGTGCGAATTGATTTGGAGAGTGATTCATGCTTCCTGGAATTGCATCATCGAATTCTCAATTCTATTGAAGATATTTAGCGTCTGGAAGAGAAGAGACATTGCAGATTTATAAGAGGTCGATTTCCATTGCAGTAGCAGATGAGGTTTACGCTGGGCATATTTACCTCAGCTACGGCTGGTGGATGAAGTGTTTCCTCCAGCATTGTGGGTGAACAGCTGGGGTTGAAACTTGGCGTCAAACTTCCCCGCAGACAAGCCGCGGGGTCTACATTGTATGGCGTGGGCGTTTGAATGCAGCCGCGAGTGAAGACTTAGGCTGCCACGGTTGCAGCGTGTAAGAAATCCCTGCTACGGCGGCGAGTGGAGACCAATCACCAGGCTGCGTGGGGGAATAAAAGTTGCAACATCCACCTTGACCAACTAACGTTGGAGTACAGAAATGAATGCAGGTTTTTAAATCTGATTTTTATCTTGAAACAAATGTTAAATCCAGCTTTCGAATAGTGGATATATTTGTATGTTTGAATGATTGGTTTTAGGCACATGTTAAAGACATTATTATTGAAACTTAAATTCAAAACAATCAATTTCAACTACGATTTGCCAAAAATTAATAAATTTGTTAGAAAGATTGGGCTAGAGCATGTCTGACAACTGTTTGACGAAATGTCAAACATATGATTTGTATGGAAATTGATAAAAATTAGATGGTTTAAAGTTGAGGCCAAATCAGGTTCATTACACCCTATGACTATGGATTTTCCATTTGTCCCTGACTATGGATTTTCCACTTGTCCCTATGATCATGAAATCTCCACCAGTCCTTATGGCCATCGATTTTCCCCTTGAGGATCATAGTGAACAAGGAGTCCCTATGAGGGTCGTTTTTCCACTTGCCTTTAAACATGCACAAAAGAGTGAAACAAAAAAGGGATTGATTTGTCCCTATGCTGGTCGATTTTCCACCAGCAAAGGGAAGTTGGTTAAAAGGCAAAAAGCAAATGTGATGATGTCCCTATGGTCATCGATTTTTGACCAAGACTAAAATACAAAGAAAATGAGTAAGTTAAAGGGAACCAAGTTTGTCCCTATGATTGTCGATTTTCCACCAGCGAAGAAAGTTGGCTGAAGTGTGTAGACAAGCATGAGGATTCATAAAGTCCCTATCCCCATTGGTTTTCCACCAACATGAAAGCTGTAAGAAAGACAAAATGCATGATCTGAATTTGTCCCTATGGACATCGAGCCTCCACTTGAGCAATTTAATAAGGCTTAAAGAGGAATTCAAGGACAAATAAAGGACTGAAATTGTCCCTATGACAGTCGATTCTCCACCAAGAAGAAAATGCAAGAAATGACCAAGTTAGATAAGACCGAATGTGTCCCAATGGCAATCGATTTTCCCTTGATGGTTTGGGTGGAAATCTGAGATGAAATTGAAAGCAAAAATGAAAATTCAAGATGTCCCTATGCTGGTCGATTTTTTCTCCAGCATGGTAATGAAAAGGATTAAAAGAAAAATGTGAAGGGATTAATCCTAAGTTACCGAATTTTGACCCTGGACCCTCAATTTGGGTCCGTGTCCGGATTCACGGACCAGTTCGCGCTGGATCCGGGTAGGTTTCGGACCTGTGGGTCCATCTGGATCTGCAGACCTGCGGATCCTGACGGACCCACAAGTCTAGATCCAAACCCTGCTCAGATCCAGCACGGATCCGCACAGATCCCCAAGGATCCACGACTAGGCATGATAAAAAGTGGGTCCAACCCGCTTAAAATTTGATTTTGTTATTATTTTTTTTCCTTCTAACCCTAAAACGACCCTTATTATGGAGCCTCCAAATACATTTCATTTCACATTTGCTCTCTCATTTTGCTCTCTCATTCTTGCAAGTTTGAAGTTAGGTTATTGTATTCGAAGGAGATCAATTGTGGAGTGGCAATACCTTCCAAAAAACAGATTTGAGTGATTAAGGTATGCATTTCAATCATATTCTTTAGTTTATTGATAGATTATTTCAATTTTTTGAAAAGTTTTTATTTTTTTTTTCTGGTTTTTGTATAAGTTTTGAAGTATGTTTTTTTTTTTCATTTTTGTTATAGATTGCAACAATCATACAATGAGTAGTCAAGGCTCAGTGGGTGGGGAGGGGTCTCAAAAATTTAGAATTGATAAAGGGTCTCTTTTATGGAGACACACTACAAGAATTTCTCAATGTCCAGGAAGTGGGGGTTTATATGGAAATGTAATGTTTGCCACACAATATAGAAGCTCCTACTCCTGAGTAAAATTTTATTTTTTTGGCCCTGGGGTCAAGGTCTTAACATGTGTGAGGGCCCAGGGTCAAATAAGAAGGGGTTGTCAGTTGCACAAATAACAACTTTTGTAAAAGAACAAGAAGATGCTGACAAATTAGTTTCAAAAGGGAAACAAGGTGCTTATACTGGGAAACAAAAAACAATACCACCATCCACTCAACCAACCACTAGATCACATCCCTTCTTGCCTATGCCTTCTAGGGATGATGAAGATGTAGAACAACCACAACACCACCTGCAAGAGTAGATAGGGCATTTCAAAATGAGTTAAGAGATATTGCTGATCAAAAAATTGGATGTTGCCTCTTTGCGAATGGTGTTCCATTCAACTTAGTGAGATCACCTTATTGGAGGGAGATGGTGCAAGCAATAAATAATGCACCTTCTGGTTACCAAGGCCCTGGGTATGAAAAGGTGCGACCACCTAATTATATAGTGAGAAAAATGTAGAGGCCCAACTAAAACCAATAAGAGATTATTGGGTTCAAACGGGTGTGTCTATTGTTTCAGATGGATAGAAAGATCGTAAAAATTGTCCATTAATCAATGTAATTGTTGCATGCCATAGGGGTCAATGTTTTTGAGGACGGTTGATTGTGAAGGGAAGTAAAAGATGCAAAGTTCATTGCCAAGATTCTCATTGATTCCATAGAGTTCATGGGCCATGACAATGTTGTCCAAGTAATTACAGACAATGCAAAAGTTTGCAAGGCTGCAAGTGCTTTGGTAGAGGCTAGATATGATCACATCTTTTGGACACCGTGCACCGTCCATTCTCTCAATTTAGTGATGAAAGCAATTGGCACCCAAATAGAATGGGTGAAACAGATATATGAGGAAGGTGAGGAGATTCAAATGTTTGTGACAAATCACCATGTCACAAGCAATTTTCAAAACTTATCCGAGATTGGAATTATTGAAGGTAAATTTTAAAATTTAATTTATTTAGTTTTGCATAATTGAATAAAATATTTTGTGTTGTTTGCATATTTTAAATGTGTTACTAACTTACTATTAACATGTTCTTAGGTGGCTGAAACTCGTTTTGCCTCTCACACAACCGTCTTGAGACAACTTGTGAAGGTAAAAGAGGCATTGTCACAGATGGTCATTAGCAACCAATGGGGCATTTGGAAGCAGTCCAATACAGCAAGGGCCCAAAAAGTGAAGGCAATGATACTGGATGATGATTGGTGGGGTCGTGTGAAGTATGTTTTGGAATTCACCGAGCCAATCATGTCAATGCTTCGCTTTGCTGACACTAATGAACCATGCCTCGGGGATGTCTATGATTCCATGGACACTGTTGGAGGAGATAAAATTCGTAAGTTATAATACATTCCTCTATCTATGTTTATTGAGAGATCTAGATTCTAAATTGCCATAATGATAACTTACATCAAGATAACTTATATGAACATCATTTGATATCTCAGGTCATACAAAAGAGAGAGATTGATCTTGAGGACACCTTTTACAAAAAGGTGTAAGCAATTGTTCATCATCGTTGGAACAAGATGACGACACCTTTGCACCTCCTAGCATATGCTCTATCCCCCAAGTACTATAGTGCACCCATGCTTCGCATTCCAGGTAGAGTTCACCATTTAGAGATGTTGAGGTTGCAAATGGGTATAGGAGGGCACTAAGTAAAATCTTCCGCAATCCAAAAGTTGGGGTAAATGTTCAGAATGATTTTGGATCGTTTATCTCAAGAAATGATCTCAACCCTACTATTGTCAATGACCAAAGCAAAATGGATGCTATTAAATAGTGGTACCTTCATGGGCAAGATTATATGTACCTCCAACCTCTTGCAATAAAGATTCTATCACAAGTAAATTTTTAAGTTTTTTTTCTTTTTTTTTGGCCACTTGCATTTTAGAATTTAACACTTAACACTCTTGAATCTATCTTGTATTTTTTTAATTTTGTTGGTTTTCTCTCTAGGTTGCGAGCTCTTTTGCCGCTGAGCGGAATTGGAGTACTTACTCCTTTATCCACTCAGTCAAGTGTAACCAGTTGGCTGCAAAAAAAACCAGAAGACTTGGTGTATATTCACAACAACTTGCGCTTCTTGGCACAGAAGGATCCAAAATACAAGAAGGGGCCAGAGAAGCTTTGGGATATAGCACCCGAGACTGCTGACTTGGATATGACCATTCGGGATTTTGCTAGAGCCACTTTGGCTAATGTGGATGATGATGATGACGAGACAATACCCTCTAGTGCTAGTGGAACCAATTTGGGTTCCAATGATGATGTTGATCAGCCACTTGCAGGTGTTGAAGACCCAATTGATCTGAATTTTTTTGATAATCCATTTGATGATTGTTGAAATGAAAACTTTAGTCTTCCATGATTGATGAACATTGAATCATGTTTCAAACTTTAATGAACTATATTTTAAATTTTCATTTTGTAATTCAGTAATTCAATGTGCTTGTTTTGTTTAGAATCGTGAACATAGATCAATGATCAAGTATACTACTTAAATTTTTAATGTTTATCTTTGAGATTTGGCATTGATCAATGATCAAGCATCGACGATCATAGATTCATACTATGAAATGATTTAGTTTTAGAATTATGTATATTTCTCTTATTTTTTTGTATATATAATGCATATATATATATACACACACGAACCCATACGAATCATAATAGGAAAAAAATTTCACGAATCTACGAACCCAAATCTGTTCCCAAACCCGAACCGGCAACTTAGCATACAAAGCTTTCATTAACAAGAATGGGCACTGACACAAATTACAAAATCAAAGAGCACCAACTCTGAAGAACTGAAGCACCAACTCCAGTCAACTGAGGCACCGACCCCAGTTTGAGCACAAACTCACAAATACTGAAATTATTAACACTTTCTAGATAACATACAACACCATTCGACATGCAAATATTACACAACACATCCTCTGTAATATGCTTGAACTGATCCAAGGGCACATTCTGATCATCTAAAGCCAGAAAACTATCAATAGTTAACCACATATCACAATACCTCTTTGGTTCATCCTTTCCTCAGAAAGGCTGCAAGACTGAGAAGAGAACATCGACCCTTCACACTTGCATATTCATCTCAGAAATAACACACACACTGACCATAAAACACACACTACTGAAATTTCATGTCTTTTTTTTACTTAGCATGAATACTTCTCTCTCATATTCTGTAGTATGCTAATAATCATACTCAATCAAAATGCTCAGCCATTAACTCCTGTTTCTGGAAAACTAGACGTCTCTATACATTCCAGAAAATCAATGCACAAAATAGGACCATTCAATACGTTTCAAAGCATCTTCCTGCCAACCACACCTGCGCATAAATGATTAATTAGTTTTATATAACTCCATATGCATTAGCCGTCACACCAAGAAAAGGCTGATTGAATAAAATTTGTTTGAGACAAAAAAACGGCAAGCATAAATATCTGAAGTCGTCCATGAATTTGCTCGACATATTTTTCAAGACTTATAGTGCCATTACCAAAACTTTGGCTTCCTCCAAACATATACTCAAACCTGTTATAAATTATAATTCAACCCAGTCATAATAAACAGTGCTTATGCACTCCAAAAAGTCATGCCCTAATTAAAATTCTTTAACCCAGCAGTCAGAAAATAGAATCCACAACTTCTCAAAAATGCCCCAAATAATTAAAAGAAGTAACACTCCAGTTGCCAATAAAAATTTATTATCACCAAATATCTAAAGAATAAAAACACAATGCTCCTTACACATCATCCACGACACTGTGCAGAATGAAAACGGCTCTTTGAAACTAAAACAGCATTCTGATAAATCAAAGTATGTCAATACATGTCATTAACTCCTTGTGCTGACGCGGTAGAGACTTACTCCTGTGCTTGGTTTCATCACTCCTATCAAGAGATAAATTAACCCGCAAAATAGTTGTCCAATATTGGCTCACACGGCTGTCAAACTTAGACATACACACTCCATGATAAGAGACTTCAAAGCATTACACGTTGCACAAAAATCGTAGCCTTCACTCACCCGATGCTCATAAACTCAGCACCTTTGATGCTTTACAAAGGCTTGACATTTAAACTAATAAGTCACTGAATGTATAAGCCCTCTTGACATTTAAACTAATAACATTGGAATATTGAATATGATGACATGTGGCACAAGCAAGAAGCTCATACAGATAGGCAGTCAGCTCAAGTAGACAGACAAGTAGCTCAACAAGCCAAGCAAGCCGCTGAAGCAGCTCAAGCTTGTCAAGCAGCTCAATCTGATTGTCTGAAAATTAAACGACCTTGATAATCAACCTTTGACATCAATGACAACATACTTAACACTCTCATGTCTCAAGTCATACTGAATTTGATTGTGAATAGCACACCGAGCCATTAATGTATGTACTCTTAAAAGTCGCATCCCTACTGAATTAGATTCTGACATTACCATTCAGCTGGACCTCTCAAAGGATGAGGCATTCATTATCACCTTCTATTGGTTTGACCTTTTGTTGGCCATATGGTGTCTTTGCAATATAAAAATATAACAAAAATGCACACACCTGAAAGGAAAAATATCATCTCAATAAAAACATTTCCACACAACCCCAAGAGAGAAAATATGCAAACAACTTTTCAGATCCGCCATACAAAAGAATAAACAAAAATACCATTAAGATGATAGAAGATATACTCTCTAAAATCCTTCATGAGGGAGAAACTCAACCTCCAAAAGCATTTAAACTCAATTTATTATCCATCACAATACACTTTGAGTTTCCATAAATATTTATGAAACATCAAGCTCCTCCAATGCGTCTTCCATGTATCCAAGCATAATGGATCATCCCATGCCATGTTTCACATATGCACTCTGTTGTCCTCAATTTTGAATTCACAAAATTGGACAACCCTATGCAATTTTCTCATGAATTCGTAGGCGAAATTCTCTAAGTTTGGTGTTGAAAAGGATGTTTTTCGAAGGCAATCAATTGTACCTTGAATTGGCCTAGATTTCGCATCCTACAAATGCCATTTCCGAAGGTTTTTGTCGAGTTTTCCTTTGTTTTTCTTCCCTGACTGCAGGTACTCGATTTTTGGTAACCTTAGAGTCTTTGATTGATTTTTCTTCATTGTTTGTTTTGTTTTTTATTTTGTTTTCGCCCTAGGTTTGTTGCATTTTCGATTCCGCTTGTTTCGAGCAATCTTGGGCCTTAATCGAAGTTGTATTTCAAGAGTTATTAAGGAATTAAGCACACTACAAGTGGGCTTTTTAAGCCTGACTGCAAGTCTTTACTTCTTGTTTTAAATCTTGCAAAGTGGACTTTTTGTTAGTCGTTACATATCATCTTGGGTGTCTTTTACTTGCAATATGGAATTAAAACTCCACCATTACATATTTGCAAGGAAATATGTGTGAACTTTAATTAGATTTTAATGTAATGGTGGGCTTTTTGAGCCTCATTACATATTTTCTCTTTAGCGTTAACATGCTTGTAAATGAGCATGAGAAACCCATTATAAATAAAAGAGCATTTTGCAAAGACAATGTTAAAGTCCCTCGAAAAGGCAAGGTGGTGATTTTTAGATGCATTACACATCTAAAAACCCGTGTGTGTCTTTAAAAAGACTTGCACGTGGCTATCAAAAGCCCGTTGCTACCTTTATACATTGTTTTAACTTGTAAAAAAAATGTAAAAACCCGTTTTTGTTTATAGATGGCGTTTTTGACTTGTTTTACACATACAAAAGCCGTTTTATAATCAAATGACCCGCGGATGCAACTTAAAAACCCGTCAATAGGCTTTAAGTCATAAAGGCAGCTTTTTGCATTCCATTTACATCTTGTAAATGCTCATCAAAACCTCGTCGGCAGCCATATAAAGTATAGGCGACACTTTTAATATGTTTTACATATTAAAAGGCTCATTTTTGACTTGGGTATGGAAATAAAAAATCCATCGCTGGTAGTAAAGGGCTTGCAATCATATCTTCAAAGCTCGTCATTACTTTTGCTTGCAACAATAGTCAAGAAGCCCGTCTAGGGTAAAGGCATCAATTTTTCTTGAAGTGCATTGTAAAGACTTGCAACGCCATCTAAGAAGCCGGTATAGGGCATTATAGACGCGTTTTGTAAAGAGGAAGGCATTTTAAACTTGCTGAAGATGATAAGAAACCCGTTCAAGGTTATAACCATCAATTTGGAGCTTGTTTCCATTAACAAAAACGCGTTGATCATCTATGGGCACCGTTTTTCTCCTCTAATGCAAAACGGCTTTCATTTACTTGCTGAATCAACGTTTTGCAGGTTTGAATCATTCTTTGGAATGCTATTTTCATGCATTTCGATTCTTAGTCATGGACATTTGTCAAGAAATTCTTATTGATTCATGAATGCAAGAAGATTTAATCAAACTCTTTCGTCTATATATCTGACACTTGGGGATTTTCTTCCAAATTCGAAATCATCAAGATTTTCTTTTCCCTTGCATTTGAAACTCTCAAGAAGAGGTATGTTTTTGGTTTGGTTTTCTTTTAGATGCAAACTAGGGCTTCCTTTGTTTTCTTTTTCAAGTTTTGTATATATTTGTTTGTTTGTTTTTGGAAATACAAATCTTCAATTCATTTTCAGATTTGTAAGTTTTGTTTAAACATTATTTGGAAATGCAATGATCTTTCCCAAAATTTCCATAAGAGCCCAAATTGCAAATGCACAAAGTGTTGATCTTCCCCAAATCTCAAAGAAATTCATTCAAAGATGCAATGCAAGTTCTTCCTTCATGAAAATTCCAAAACACTCATTATTCTTGCATTTGCAGTCGGGATTAAAAAACTTGTCCATGAGTTTTTTTCACCCAAAAAGAGCAAGGTTTTTCCACTATCTGTAATTCGAGCTAAAAAGACCACCTGCAAGTGTTTTCTACACACCTTTTGGCGTTTTTTCAAGGCTGCAAATGGACTTCAAAAATCCGTTTGTAGGTGATATGTGCTTTCCAAACAACTTGTAATAGGAAGTAAAAACCCCACTTATAAGAGAAAAGTCTCCCATTTGTATATATACACATATGCACTTCATTTCCATGCTCAATGCTTACTTTCCACCTACCTGCAGTGCTTCTGAAAAACCCCATTTTTCATCTTTTCTCCCATTTAAAAGGCTGATTTCATTCACTTTTCTCCATCCTTTGTTTCTCAAAGGCCTTCCACTCATATCCTATACGCATACTCTTCTAGATCTGCAAACTTCTAGCTTGAAAGATCCTGTTATGACATTTTTGGTAACTAAAGAATGACATGAGGCAAGAACGACTACATGATAGAACCATGCAAGGGGTGAATGAGCGACAGGAGTGAAGGAGAGCATAGAATGCTTTCAAGACAAAGATGGAAAGAAACAAAGATACTTTCCCAGTAACAGTCATTATGATATAAGACAACCAAGGATGTAAGTTCCTGTTCCAGATCAATATACTTCCACCAAATTTGAATACTTCAATCATGGAGCATCCTGTAGTAGCATGAATGACGAAGGATCATGTAATAGGAGTCGTGTCTTGTTAGACGCTAAGTTTATTTTCATCATGCATTTTGTAATTGACAAATTACATGTAATTTGGAAACAAGTTGTAATAGCAAGTGACTTTTTCACTTGCAAAGTCATTGCATGTAATCCAATTGCAGGTCAAGTTAGTTAGGACTTGTAGTTTGAATAAGTCAAAGTTAGTTAGGGAATAGGTCAAAGTTTGTTGGGTTTCTCCCACCTTTTTCTCTTAGCCCCTCACCTATATATAGAAGGGAGCTTCATTGTAATTTTCATCTTTTGGCAATGCAAGAAAACTCTGCCAGTTTGTATATGCACTCTAATACTTTGAGCTTAGATGTAAATTGAATTGCTTTCAATAAAAGAGGCAGGTTGTTTTGAGACTTTGTGCCAATCCAAACTGTTATGTGACGACATTTTCTTGAGTTGATTGTGAGTTTTGTGCTTTGTTCAAGAGGGATTTGAACCCAATCTCGTAGACTATGAGCTGCATATTGCATTCAGAGTTATAGCTCAATTTGAGTTTCTTGAAGACTTTGTGTTGCAGAAGAACAAATTGATATAACTGTTAGTGGCTTCAAATAATTAAGGCTTGAAGACTTTGTGTTTCAGTGTTAAGTACTTTTATTTAAAATTAGTGAATATTCGGTAAGAGACTTTGTGCCTTACCATTTGTTCTGGTTGTTAAATCTTCATTCGGGATAAGTGCTGAAGACTTTGGGTTTCTGCAACTGTTCCACCAATATAAAGTAGATTGGTGTCTTTGGTGTTGTTCTTACATTAACCTCCGAGCCATCGATATTATCGTAGCAATAGGGACTTTTTGTTAAGTTTTAGAGTTGTTTAATACATTGTTGTAAAATCATTCCTGAAAAAAGAGGAATTGATTAAAGAGAATAACCCTTTTTGCAATTTCAGTTAAGTTTCTTTTGAAGCCACCTACGGTAAGAAGGGAGCCTCCCCTATTGCTGAGAGGAGAGAGAAATCTTGTGAGACGTTGCCTAAAATCACAGTTTTATAAGTTGTGGTCAAAGGGACTTACAAAATTTTTGGCCAACAAACTCAGTACAAATTGAAATGACAGCTAACCCAATCACTAAACATGTATTTTTTTTATAGAATCAAGCTAACACAAAACCACTAAAGTGCTATTAGCTAAACCATGTGTGTCAAAATCATGAGAGAACAAAATCATTGACCCCAACATTTACTTTTTGGTACTATGTTTTTCCAATGTGCAACCCACACAAAATATCTAACCAATGTTACAAATTTTTATAAATGGATGCAAATAAATATTTAATGTCTATACTCATCTCCAAAGATTCACTATAAATAAATATTTGTTTATTTATTTTATATGGAGATTTTATGTCATCCGCAAAGAATTTTTAATTGTCTGATATGTGAGCACAAGCATTTAGGTTGAAACCTCTTCGGCTAAGAGTCAATGGGCCCTTGATCTATTGGTGAAGTTAAATGATTCAAATGAACCCACTAGGGACCAAGTCTTGTCCAGTGCAAGGCCCCAACATCATAAGAGATGAGACTAGTATCATGTCCCAGGTGAATTTGATGAAATATTTATTTTACAAAACTTAAATATATCTTTTCTTGTGCAGATGTACAGACACTTGTATACATTGCATAGAAGTCGACCAATGAAATCATTCATAATGGATTCATCATTCATCCATGAAACCACAAATCTCCAACATGCTCTTTTTCTCCATCAAGATACTTGCAATAACATCCAAGGTGACCACCATCTCAAGAAAGGACTCATCCTACAACATGACACCTATTGAAGAAAACAAACATGCGAAAGTGAAGATGCACCAATCCAAAGAACACAAGCATCAAATCCAAGTGGTAACAAATCCAAGTGGCAACAAAGGCTCCATGCTACTACAAACGGAAAAAACCCACATGATTGGAAATAGTAACCACAATAGATGCTAATACATCCAACCATCCATAATTCCATGGTATCCAAAACCATCAATATAACTTATGACAACATATCCAACCCATAAACTGCAATCACAAGCTCTCTATATAAAACCTATCAATGAAGCACGTACATAGCCAAAAACTCTCATTGCATGAGTAATGTCAAACTGAAAAGTTCAAAGCATACCAAGTCTACCAATCAACACTCATACCAAGGTATGGCTAATAATCAAAACCATATAAATACAAAGAATAATCACCGCGATACATGCTTGGAACAAAAACCACTAGATACTCCTTCACAACTAGTCTCCATACCTCTTCCAAGTTCTCCAACACAACAAAATAAAAACATTAAAGAGACCCCACCCCCATGTCGCTACTAAAAAACAATTAAATGGTATATCAACACATGACCATAAACATGGTGATCACAAGGACTCTATGCAAACCCCAACTCCAATGTCAAGTGAACATAAAGCTCCATAAAGAAGCACAAGAACAAAGAGAGAAAGCCCACAAACCATATCATGTACCATATCCTACCAACATCGCAACGTGCTAAGTTGTACCAAATAAGATCTTCACAAACCCCAACTGAAAAGCCTTAACAACACCAAACCGTTCAATCTCATAGATCAAACAAAAACATATGCATCTCATATAACTAACCAACATGGATGTAAACCTCTCTAACCAAATGTTGTGACCTTTTAACACATCACCCCATTGCAAATGGGGACCCCCTACATTTTGCCCACTTGGTCTTTTGCTTTGGGTCCCTAGTAGTTTTGGGATATTTTCCCAAGGTTCCAAGTATTTAAGTATTTTGAATGGGCGTTGATGATTTATGCCAAGTCTAGGATGAAGTGTCATTTGCCTTTGGCTCTAAAAAGGAAGTTTTGTGAGCGATATTGAAACTTGGTCAAGTATGAAAAAGAGATTAATCTTTCAAAGGGCGTGCTAGTTAAATTTTGAGTGTTTTGATAAGCTAACTATTTTTAGAAGTGTATTTTTAGTAAGTTTCATTGTGTCCCCATTTGGCCTAATATTGTGTTTAAACAAACTTATTATTTATAGCAGGTCTATTTTTGGCAACAAATGAGCACTGAGCACTAACTGAGAGAGAAACATAGAGTATTTGATTCTAAATTTGGAAGAATGAGAAGCCAAGGCAGATGATCCAAATTTGGCTAAGTGTAGTGAAAATCCTCCACTCTCGAAGTGCACCTAGGAGAGGCAATTTTTGAAGTGCAAGGAATTCTTCAAAAATGGAAAAATCCTTTTCCTTGCCTCATTTGTGCCCAAGGTGGCATGAAGCATGCAAAATTTCTCTAAGTATGGGAAAATTCCTTTATCCCCCTCAAGATGTGACCAAAGTGGAAGAACATGGAAGAATGCAAAAATGGCTGAGTACAAGAAAATTCCTCCACCAAGCTCTAAGAGCACTCATGAGTGCTAATCCTCGAAGGCCAAGGAATTCCTTTAAAGTTGAAAAATCCTCCTTCAGGCCTAAATGGCGTCCAAGGGCGTAGATTCTCTAAGTGCAAGGATTTTTGCAAATTAAAAAAAATCCTCCTTTGTGGCTAAAACGCGCTCTAGGGCATTAATCCACCATGCTCAAGGATTTCTCCACCAAAACAAATTTTGCCCCATGCTCCAAGTGCGCTCATGGGCGTGAATTCTATAGGAGCAAGGAATTTTTTCCAAAGTTCAAAATCCTCCTACCTATCTAATATGCGCCCAAGGGAGAAATCGCAAGGGATGGTTAAAACTTGACTAAGTATGGAATCCTCCTCCTAGTCTAATATGTGCCCAAGACCAAGATTGAGTGAAAACGATGAATTTGGCTAAGTGTTAAGCAATCCACTTCCATATCTAATATGCACCCAAGATCAAATGGTCAAGGGATAAATTGAAACGCCAAAATAGTATCTTTTTAAGAGCAATAAAGATGGCGTGACACATGGAGTTCAAACGTGAGTGATTCTTAGCAACATGTGGGGAGCACCAAGATGGCAAGGCAATTTCTCCCCCTAGAATAGAAACTTGAGAGATATTTTGGAAAGCATTAACGAAGTTGCTAAAAATACCTCAATGCTAACTTAGCAGCTGGTAGGCGAATTCTCTATATAAGGGAAAATTTCTCACACCACAAGTTGAGGAATTCGAGGCAAGGGTGTGAGTTTTGAGAAAGAGAAGCAATTTGGAGTAAAATGTAAAGTCAAGAAGTTCTCTTCTTCAAGGTTCAAAGTCATTGCAAGTTTGAAATGACAAATGTAGAAGTGTTTTTTGTAATAGATTTTAATTTTTGGACGCCATTCTTATGTTAATTATTTTTGTCTTGTAGGAAGTAGATGGCAGAATCAAGAGGATCAGGCTTGTCAAGGCAGACTCTCATCAAGAACAAGCTCAAAGAATTTCTTCCAAAATCGAAGATTCTGTAAAAATGGAATAAAGATGGTGACACCAACTTAGGTCTCAATTTGGATGAATTCAATAGAAGAATGTATGGCTATGAAGGGCGTCCATCATTCCTAACCAGGAAGATGACTAGAAGTGGAATTGTGGCAGTAGCTAGTTTCTTTCCCGCTATCTAATGCCCAAATTTGATTGTGGAATGTGTAAATAATTATAATTCAAATCAAAGGGCAATTTGGCTCCAGACGACAAGATGTTGGTGAATTTCACCCTAGAAGCAATTGCTGAAGCTTTTGGAATTCCAACTTATCAGTCCATGGTGTACGAAACGAAGGAGAGTTCATTAAGGGCTTATAATGCTGAAGTTGATAGCTATGCAGAAGTCATTAATCACAAGTGGTTGCAGAAGTCCAAGCCCCATCATTCCAAAATGCCCAAGCAGCTTGTCGGGATGGACTTCAAGCAAGAGTATAGCGACCTTGTGATGTTACTGAGAAGAATCATTGGATGTCCACAGTCATGCATCTTCAAGCCATGGATGTTCTATTTCATTGAAAAAGTGACAGATGGAGTCAAGGCTGTGGACTGGTCAAGGTTAATCAATGACAACCTAGATGAGCAATTGAGGAATTTCGAGCAATCCAGGTCTTTTTTTATGAGCTCTTACGTTGTATACATGTTAGCAAGGATAACCAGATATGAAGGATTGAGATGCAATGGACCCGTAGGATGCAGTCCACACTAATTAAAGGTGCACGAATGCTATCCTCAGCTGCACCTGTATAATATGGCTAGTTTACTAAGAGAAAATGACGTCTCGCCATGCATATTGTCATATCTCTTCAGGGCAGCTTTCAAAAGAGGTTGTCACAAGAAGCAATGAAGTTGGTTGAAAAGTATGGCTCATTGTTCATCCGATTCCGAACATTCTATTATATTTGACTTCAAGGGTTCTCTTCTTACCTCTACAAACTTCCAAGATATCCAATTGATAAGATGGTGTTGCTGGATATGACAAGGCAATTGACAACATATGATAAAATCCAAAAGAAGAGGAAAGGTGGAATTGAATTCTCAATCATAATGGGAACTTTTGATTAAGCATGCCCTTCACCATTAGTAACAAAAAAGTTAGCAGAGGAATTTACAATTCTACCATATATCATTTCATAAAGGTCAGAATTTGATATATATAATAGAATAAGAATGGTTTTGGAAGAAAGTATAGACATAAGACACATCTTGAAGATTATTAGGCCAATGCAAAAGATGATTATGAAGTTAGGAAGAGGATGTATTCTTGAATACCACTCAGAATGATCAGAACATGTAGGATCCTTCCAGTATCAGATCAAGTAGAAGAAGATTCGAACATGGTCCAACCTGAATTTGAGGAGAGAAATAAGTCCGTTTAGCCACCCGACTGATCTGGACCTGAAGTAATAAAGCATTAGGTCAACAGATAGAAAACAAAGAATGTCCTCTTGACTTATGACTTGATGGGAGATCAAGAGCCACATGATGGCAAGACTGGGGAATCATCAGACGTTGGAGCAGAAGAAGAAAATCCGCTAGAAAAGATAGAACATGGGAAATGGAAGAGTATTGTTCAAGATGTGCAACCAAGGAAAAGGCCAAATGTCTCAAGTATGAAGCCTCAATAGAAAAGACAAAGGCTAGAGGTAACCCAGTCATCCCCTAGTAGTTCCTCAAGTGTGCACGAAGTTGACCTCTTCACAAATAAAAGGATTGAATCTAGTTCAAGGAGAAGGATATAGGAAGATGATCAAATAATTATAAGAACACAAAGTGTCAATGCTTCCAAAGAACTTGCCCTACAGAGGAACGGAGAGAAATTACCTCCTTCAGAAGTGGATATTCACATCCAAGAGTGACTCAACACAATGTTAAGTGAAGATTTGGGAGATCCAGAAGTTCCCATTCCTAATGAAGTACACAATGAAATAATGCAAGAGCAAGAACTGTCATAGTTACAAGCCTCGGACTCGCCTCGGACTCGGCAAGGACTCGGCAAATCGAAAAACCCAAGAAATTCAAAGATTTTTAAGGATTTAAGGCATTTTTCATTCATCATTTAGTCAATTAACATCAAATACACAATAATTGAGATAAATAGAAGCTACTTTGCACACATATACAAGTTTTCAACTTTACATAGATTGCGAAAGTATAAAGTTATAAACTGTTAAACTAAA
>MU224543.1:3792503-3864991 GCA_018584345.1 Thuja plicata | reverse complement strand
CTCTCCTGGACTCGGCAGAGTCCGAGTCCAGAGTCACCTGCGCCCGGCAGGCCTGACTCGGCTCGGGACTCGCCGAGTCCAGCCCGGACTCTGCGAGTCCTGTAACACTGGGAACTGTTACAAGTGTATGATCAACATTCAGCCGCTCCAAAATGGTTTAAGGAAAGAATAAGGAAGAAATTTACCTTGCATCGGAATTACTGGAATTTCTAAGCTGAATAAACAAGCCAGTATAGAAAGGAAAGTAGAAGAAATTTTCCAAAATCTCCAAGGACGACTCAAGATCCAGAGTTCTACATGTAACATTGCCAAAGATTAACAACACCAAAGATAAGATTAGTCCAAAAGAATATAATGTTACAACAGTTGGCTTGAGACATACAACCAAGGCATAGGTGATGGAAGAATTCGATGATTCCACCAAGGCACTGAAAGAATAGATGAAGAAGATGGAAGACAAATACCAAAATTTAAAAGTGAGAAAAAGGCTTTGTGTAGATATCTTTAACGCCTAACAAATCTAGTCAGGCAAGAAGATCAAGCATTTGTTCCCCCTACAACTCTTCCAAAGGAAACAGTAGATGGCATTGAAGAGATGAGGATAATCGCCAAACTAGAAAATGGGTAGAGAATATTCACAATGTTGCATGTAAGTTTGTTCAAGATTTGGCTCATATATATGGAAGAACTCTGACTATCCTTTAAAGGATACAATGTGTAGATCAGACACAGGATGATTGAAATTCCCAGACAAACATTGATGGATGGAGTGATAAGAGAAAATTAGGCATATGACTTTATCCGATGGTATGGTGTAATAGTCACAGGGAAGAACTTATAGAACAAATCAAAGGAAGAGTTAGCTTGATTGAGGAAAGTCATCGGGAACATATGGAAAGGAATCCTTAATGCAGTCGAGGCATTATTCACTAGGAGGTTGACTGACGAAGAAATGACAACATATGGCTTGAAGAATAGATTGGAGGATCTCTTTGGCATAAATTCCTTCTCAAAAGATGACTTGGAGAATATTTCCATATTCTCAAGCATTATCCACAGGATCCAAGAATCAACGCCAGAATGGGAAAAGAGCTTCAACGGGTGTGAAAAGAACATAGCTATTATGGAGTTCAAGCATGAAACTACGCCAAGTGTCTATGTGGACGAGCTAGAAATAGTCATATCTAGATTCTCCTCTCATTGGTCCACTTGGCCCCACTACTTTGTGACATGGAATCTCTTAATAGCTGAACCTTAATTAGGGCTGATGTGGTGAAATCTTGGCCCTTGATTCTATTTTGATCTTGGTCATCCATTGTAATTTGAAGCCTATAAAAGGGGCTTGCCCCTCTCATTTGTAACAGGAGTGAACTCTAAGAAATTGTTGCTATAAGCTACCAGAAAAAAAGAGTAACTCATTGAAGTTTGGTGATTACTTGCATTGTTTTGGGAGTTTGCATGGTTTCTTGTTCCTCAAGTAGGTTAGATTTGCTTTCAAGTAATTAGTGATGAACAATATTGATGATATTGTTTGCTCATACCTTTAGCAATTAAATGGTTCTATGTGTAGTGTAAAGTTGGTCTAAGCCTTTTATGTGGATACTTAACTTCAATCATTGAATGTGTATTGTTCTTATGATAGTGTTCATTTGTGGTGAAAAAATTCTTAGCACAACCTTTGAAGATTGCACCTCCTTTGTGTAGTTGATTTCGTGAAGCAAAGTGCGGTAGATTTCAATTAAGCAGTCGTCATCTTTCAAGTTCATAGGATTAGAATAGAGTCTCTCAACCCTTATCATTATTTTTAGTACATTTCGTTGAAACATTTTGAATTACTTTCCATTGCCAAATTATTTAAATAGTTCTCAAAGCTAAAATTATCTAGTCTTCTTGAAAGAATCAAACAAGTCCCCCTTGAATTACCAGCATACATCAAGCCAAACAAGCTCATGTCCATCATAAAGTCGCATGTTCGCAATAGGAACCTTAGAGTCATCTCTATAATCTTCACAATCTTAGTATACGAGGGGTCTTTGTTCAAGAGGGGATAGAGTGTCTGTTGGCATTTGTGTGGTCATAAAACACCCATCAATAGAATTGGCGCTAGAGGGAGGTGATGAACGTGAACACTAGATCGTCTCAATTCATCAAGAGCAAGAAGAATCATCAAAAGTAGAATCAAGTGGAGAAGCTATTTCAAGACACACCCTCCATCGTCACACCATCAACATAATTGACGCTAGGAGGGTGGATTAGCACACAATTTTCAATCAATAAGACTTCACATATTGGAGCGTATCAATTCATTCTCCCCTGAGGAACATCGAAGAATCCTAAGGTCCACTCCGGGAGCAAAAGAATTACAAGAGTTAAAGTTTAATCCAAGGCCTAGGCGTGGCAAGAAGGAAGCTACAAGAAGTCAAGATTCATGAAGTGTAGAAGATCTTACAAGGTTATTCCAAACTCCACCACCTCAACGTCAAGTGCAAAGGACTGCTCAAGTTCAACAAGGACCAGTTCGAATAGTAGTACCAGCATTCGTCCAACAACAGCTAGTTCAAGCAATGACACTTTGGCATCCACAAAATGCATCTCCTCTTGCAACATTTGCTGCTTATCATGACATGCCCAAGAATCCTTAACATTTTTGTTCTAAGTTTTTTGTCAATGACGTTAACCGCACTGCAGATGAACACATCAAGATTTTTGAAGATGTTCTCCAGAATAGGAACATTCAAAATGAAGATGTTGCTTGTAGGTTGTTCCCATACTCATTGGGCAAAGAGGCATTTTACTAGTATATCAACCTGCCAACCAATTCAATTCAGACTTGGCAACAACTGAAAGATGCGTTCCTGGGAAAATTCAGATTGCCAATCACTCCAATAGACCTATATAGACAATTCATTGAAGTAAGAAGACAAGAACATGCACCGATCAATGCCTTCAACAACAGATTTCAAAGGGCCTATTCAAGGTTGCGTGATCCATATTGCATATACGATGATGCAACCAGACAGATTTACTATGCTGCTTTAGATTGTTTCACTTCTATGTTTGTTCAAAAAGCCCATCTGGCGCCAACAAACTTGATAGAAGCCTACGCGGAAGCTATTAAGGTTAGCCTCCAATCACTAGCAATTCCTACAAGAGTACCTAGTTATTTTGGACATGTTGGTATGTTGAATTAAGGAACGAGTAACACCATGACGAATTATGATCCTCTATAAATATCATTTTTTTTATGATTCAACTAGTGCGGCATCCAACAACTCCTATGTCGCAAGCACTACCAGACGAACCAGTTTATCTCCAAAATATAGCATCCTCAACACAGACTCAAGACGAAAAAGACAAGATGAAAGAATTGTTCAAGCAAGTTAAAAGGCTGTCCAGTGAGGTTACATGTCTCAAAAATCAGAATAACTGATTCCAAATTTCACAAAGAAGTTATCAAATACATTAAGGTGCTAACTGAGGTGAGATTACCAAGGCAACCCCCCAAGTCATCAGGAGAATCACCAAGGACACAATCAAGGATATCAAGAAAGTAACCCTGGATTTCAAAACAACAATCAAGGATTCCAAAAGAGATTGTGGAATACAACACCAAACAATGGAGGCGTGCACACACCATTAGACAATCCACCAACTTCTGAGGACCAACCTGCAAATAAAGTTTTTCTAGCAGAAGCAACTCTATCGAAATGGTGTAAGCTGCACACTGCGTACAGATCAACACTCTGAGTTACAATGTCACAAATTCCAAGTGGCCGCTGATATCTTTAGAAGAGAAATGAAGAATACATAAGCTGCAAAAAATCCTCCGACGTTAGGATATGAACTAGTTCCTGCACCTAGATATGATCAAGCACTAGTCTTTGAGGATTTCAAATTCCCTCCTAAACCTCAAGATGACATGGCACTACAAACTAATCAGAAATTCCCACTTGCATCAGCAAATGGTCCAGTGGAGGCCCCATAGTACCGAATCCCATCAAGATATCAAGTCCCGTCTGTACCACCAAATGAGCCACTCAAAAGGGATGGTTATAGCTTTCCTCCACTCTATAATAGTGTTGTCGTGGAAGGAACAAGCGAAGTCCAAGCATTCCAGTAGTCATCTGGAAGTGCAGCTCCAAAGGCGTATCAGAGGAATTATCAAAATCATGATCCATTGACCACATCCATTCCTCCTAATAATTTCTCAACTCCTCCAAATCCAAATGCCAACAATGTTCTGAGTCTTCCAAGTAACTCACCGAAGTATCGACAACCTACTACGCAACAAGGACGAAGACATAAGGAAAATCCCCCTAGGGAGGAATTGAAAAGGCTAAGCTCATATGTGCTATAGAATAGTTCAAGAAGATAAAAAGTTAGCCTAACCCTATTTGAATTAATGAGAATTTTGGAAATCAGGGACACACTGTTCTGAAGCCTGAATGATACTCCTCCAAAGAATATTCCGCAAGGTGTGTTGCACATTCCCAAGGGTGCACCCAATGTCCCCCGACCTGGTCTAGCACAAAATACAAATGTAGTCCAAGAAACGCCACCAATGTTAGACAATGCATTTGATGCTCTGCAACAACCTCTCAACTTCATTGGCATTGTGCGAAATTTGCCCGATGCTCAAAGTGTTGCAATGAATGAGGGCACACCAAAAATGATCATGCAGTAAAAGAAAAGGATACAATCAGGGGCATCGATATGCCAATGGAACAAACTTCAACAAATACAGTTTAGAATATTATGCAAAGTGGAAATAACACTTGGCAAGGTGCAAAAAGCAAAGAAGTCATGGACCTAAATACACAAAGGGAAAAGCCTGTGATCTTCTATCAAGGAAGAGATGAACCTGCTCCTTTCTTAGTGTCTATCAGAATTTTCGGCAAATTAATGCATAACTGCTTAATAGATGTCGGTGCATCTAGCAACGTAATGCCTATAGTCATGTGTAGAAGATTAGGATTAATACCTCTGCAAACAAAGAAGAAAGTAACCCAATTAGGCAAAACAAAGGTTCCAGTCGTAGGAGAACTAAATAATATCCACAAGCAACTAGCATTTGATCCTAGAGTCCATAGTTGTATTGACATTTCTGTTGTAGACATACCAAATGGATATGGTATGTTGTTGAGTAGAGATTGGTTGAGGAAATTGAATGGATACATATCTACCGACTTCTCTCATATGTGGCTATGTGGAAAGGAATCCCAAATCAGACAAAGATAAGGAGCACAGCCAAACTCAAATTGATGATTACCGAGTATAGCGAAGATAATGAGGTCCTGTTACTAGAAACAAATTTGGGTTCATATGTGCCTAAGATTGGAGAAGTTCTAATGCTACATGGTTCGACTAAAGGAGGTCTTGAAAAGATACAAGACTCAAAAGAGGTGCTCATTGAAAGTGATCAAGATGCATAGCTAGATGAGAATTAAGGAATGTTTGAAAACTTCAGAAACTTTGTCCTAAAGAGTGTGAAACAACAAGTCGAATTGGGTAAAGACACCTGCATTCGAAATTTAATGCCACCCAATTGGCGCAGAATTCATAATGCTTTCCACTTTGAATTCTCCTATGCGATGTGCAAAGTTCCCATAGAGAAGGTATCCAAAATGATTCCACAAGGATCAGTGATGGAAAACATCCAAGAAATCAAGGATGCTAAAAACCCTTCCAGGGAGGAGGTGCCAGAACCAAAATGTGAAAGGGTGAAACAAGATCAAAATCAAGGTTTCTGAGAAAAGTGTAAGAAGTTGCGAAATCTCAAGCTCAATTCTCTAATGCGCAAACAATTGATCAAGCTTGGACGTTATGGTTTGATGGATCAAAGTCAAAGAAAGAAAATGGAGCAGGCATTGAACTAGTTAGTCCAACTAGAGAAACTTACTTGGCTGCACACAGATTGCAGTTCCCGTGCACCTATAATGTCACCGAATATGAGTCATTAGTTTATGGACTGCTCTTGCTATCCAGAAAGGTGCCAAGATCTTGCATGTGCTCGGAGATTCAGACGTAGTTGTGAGGCAAGTGAGGAAGCAATATGCATGCCATGGTAAAAGGCTAAGTTGCTACTGCAACAGAGTGTGGGATCTCATTGAGAGTTTTGACACATTTAATATCAAACAAGTGTACCGATCAAAGACTGTGGTGGCGGACTCATTAGCATAGGCGGCTAGTTAGTTGGAACCTCTTGCTATGGATTGTGTGAAGAAATTCACCGTAGAGTTAACTTCTGTACCCTCTGTCCCTGACGTCACCAATTTTCAAGTGTTCGAAGATGATAAGCATATTCTTGACTTTATCACAAATTTAGATGTGTTTGCCACTCAAGTCATTGACGAAGAAGAATTGAAAGAATCTGAATTTAAAGTTGACATAATCATGGATTTAAAGACAAATACCATTCCCCGAGGTATGATAGAATTAGAAAGAACTTTTGACCTAGATAGGTTGAGTGCTCTTAGATACCAAGCAACTAAAGGAAGCGAGTGTGAAACAGTGAACCTAGGAATAGAGCACATTAAGACTATTTTCATCGAGAAAGTTTGTACGCCAGAAGAAAAGGAAGGCATCGTGAAAACTATGAGGGATTCCCAGACATAATTGTTTGGGGATATGAAGATTTGAAGACTTATGACTCCTCCCTCATCACACATACAATTCCACCCAAGTTGGGTAGTAAACCATTTTGGCAAAGACAAAGATGAGTCAATCCATTGCTGGAACCATTGATATATCAGGAAGTAAAGAAGCTGATTTCACTAAGGATCATCTTTCCGGTCAGACACTCGACGTGGGTCGCCAATTTAGCTATAGTAAGGAAGAAGAATGGAGAAATAAGATTATATGTAGACTTCTGCAATCTTAACAGGGCTTCAAAAAAGGATAATTAGTCGTTGCCATCACTAGATGAAGTGTTACAAATTGTTAATGGATCTCAGACGATGTCATTTCTAGATAGTTATTCGGGATATAATCAAGTGATGGTGGAAGAAGACAATATGAAGACCACATTCACAACCAAGTGGGGCATGTTTGCCTATAGAAGAATGCCTTTCTACTTAATCAATGTTGGGGCTACTTTCTAGAGGGCCATGGATATTTCTTTCTGTGATTTAATTGGAAAATGCATCATTATATACATGGATGACCACACAGTATTTTCCAAAAGAAGAGAGGATCATGTGGGTAATTTAAAAAAAAAAAACTGTCAGAGATCTGGAAGGTACAAAATATCTCTCAATCCAAAGAAATGCATGTTTGGTGTCGCTGAAGGGAAACTTTTAGGACATGTGATTTCAAAACATGGAATTTCAATTGACCTAGATCGCATTGAAGCTATTTCAAGAATAGGTTTTCCTGCAAGTCAAAAGGAATTGAAGTAATTCTTCCGCAAGATCAACTTTGTGAGGAAGTTCCTAATTGGATTTGCTGAGATAGTCAAGCCATTGAATGACATGCTAAAGAAAGGTGCAAAGATAGATTGGTCACCTCCAACAAAGAAAGCATTTGAAGAAACTAAGCAAGCCATTGTAGTGCTCCAGTACTCGTCAATCCTGATTATTTCAGGTTGTTCTTTTTGTACTGCTTTTCCTCAGAACACACGTGCACGTCAATTCTCACTCAAAGAAAAGATGAAAAGGATGAGCATCCAATCACATTCATGAGCACACCATTGAAGGATGTAGAGTTGAGATACCTAAACATTTAAAAGCAAGCTTATGCTTTGATGAAGGCCATAAAGAAATTCAGGCACTACATTTTGAGAAGCAAGGTACCTTCTATAGTTACTGATGCAGCAACAAAGACACTATTGATGCAGAACAAATTGGGAGAAAGAAGAGGAAAGTGGGTGACCACCATCCAAGAGTACGACATTATAATACAGCTGATGAAGCTAGTCTGTGGGCAAGTTCAGACTTAGACAATTGCTACAACATGACTGGGATTAGTACAACAAACTTACGTATTGGATGAGGTATCCCCAAACGAGTGGTACAATGACACCATCTATTATCTACTAAATCATAAGTATCCCTCCCATTTGAACCACATGTAGAGATCCTTAAGAATGAAGAGTTAGCAATACGTGCTTCAAGGATCTATGCTATATAGGAAAAAACATGAAGGAATCTATTTGAGATGTGTTGGAAAAGAAGAAGCAAAGCAAATCATGGAACATATTCACAATAGGTTTGGAACTAGCCATGGAAGCGGTCTGGCCACAGATCATCAAATCTCAAGGGCAAGATACTACTAGCCTACACTGTTCAAAGATGCATACGAACATGTGAAAGCATGTCATACCTGCCAGGTAGCTGCAATACGTGAAAAGAATCCTACTATTCCATTGCAGCTTGTCATTGAAGTATGACCTTTTGCTAAGTGGGGCCTGGACTTTATTGGTATGACCAATTCGCCTTCCTTTGCATAGTACAAGTACATCCTAACCGCTACTAACTATTGCACAAGGTGGTCAAAAGCTCGAGCCTTAAAAAATTGCACAACTGATGTGGTAATTAAGATTATTGAAGAAAATGTTATCACTAGATTTGGACGTCCTCATGCTTTAGTGTGTGATAATGAATCTACATTCTCGTCTCAAATTTTCTAATTGGGCTTTCGAATATGGAATGACACTGAAAGTTTCATTGAATTACTATCCACAGGGAAATGGATTGGCAGAATCAACGAACAAAAACTTATTGAGTGCGATCAAGAAGTTACTTGACAAGAGTCCCAAGGACTGGCACTCGCAATTGAGATTTTCCCTCTGGGCATATAGAACCCGAATCAAGAGTTCTTTATGAATATCCCCTTACCATCTAGTTTACGGACAAGATCCAATCTTTCCAGTTCAACTGAGAATCCCAACCTTGCAATTCATGCAAGAATATCTGGAGGGTAAAGATAGAGTTTAGACACGTCTATCCCAATATTGTACTTGGAAGAAAAACGAGATCAAACTTTGGAAAACTTCGCAAAACATCAGGGAGTGGTCAAGCGTTGGATCGATAGACAAGCTCGGATTAGGTCATTTTGGATTTCTAACTTGGTCTTGTGTTGGGATAAGGCCCATGAGCGGAGAGGTGATCACAATAAGTTTGATAAGTTATGGATGGGTCCGTATCAGATTTCTAAAATCCTGGGAGATAATGCATTTAAATTGAAGACTTTGACAACAAAGGACATTCCATTGCCCGTCAATGGACAGTTCCTCAAGCATTACTTCCAACCATAGGTTTCCTTTTGGAACCTATTTTGTACATAGTTAAATTAGGTTTCCCCTTTTGGTTTTGGTCTCTCTTTTGGTTTTTGGCTTTGGTTTCCCCTTTTAATTTGGGTTTTGGTGTCCTCTTTTGGGTTTTGGAGCTTTTTTCCTTCCCCTTTAGGATTTTGGTTTTACTCTTCATAGGATAGGTGTTGGTTTCTCTTGAGCTTGTCTGCTCAAGAGGTTTGCTTTGGTTTTGGTTTTCAAGTGGCCTAAATGTTTGGAGTCTACATTTGTGAGAAAGGTGATGATGTTTCTATTTGCATAGATTCCACTAAGTTGTGTTAATGTCATTTCCTAGATAACTATGTATGGAGATCCTTGGAAGTCAAGGTTGCTTTTTCTTATGTTTATCATCAGGTTCAAACACACACTTGACTCAAAAGTTTAATCATTTATTGTGTCTTAACACCTAAATCTTGAAATTACTATACTTTTCATGCCTAATCAATTGCTCTGAGTCATTTTGATTTCTTGGGAGAAGTTATGGCTAGTGAAAATCATACATCTTGCTTCAATGCTACTATAATTCCCAAACCCATAGTGAGCTTCATTGCTTATGAGCCAAAAGACAAGAAAGAAGTGCAACATTAAAAGAAAGAAAAAAGAAAAGAAAATAAGATAAAAGATCAAATGATTGGCTTTGGATATCATATCAAGGTCTATTACTTCAGGTCCAGATCATGTTGATATTTTGGCCTTTACGGCAAAGATCAACGTTTTGGACAAAATTAGTGGCAACAATAATAATAATATAATGGATATCTATTTATTTTATTGGTATATTTAATTATGATAAGATCAATTTAATAATAATAATAAATATAAAGGATTTAGGGCGAAAAGAAAGGAAGATGGCGGATGACTCTGCAAGTTGCCCTTGATGTATTTGCTTGTACGTGCAGAGGGCACCACCTTGGCTCTTCTTGGTTTGCGGGCCGGTTGATGTGGCTGCATGCTTGTGTGGTGTCAGTTTTAAGTTTATTGTTTTGCGTGTTTGTGGTTTGCCTTTTTTCTTATCGTGTTGTTTGTGTCTTTCTCTCTCCTTCTCTCCCTTGGTTCGCTTGTGTGGGATTTAAGTTTTCTCTGCGTATGCCATCTTTTCTCTGATTTAGTTGGGTTCGCGTGAGATCTGTGGCGATGGCCGTAGATGGGAGTAATGAGGGGATTGACGTTCAAGGCAGTGGAAAGGATAATGTGGCAAGTGGAAGCAATGCAGGAACAAATGCAAAAAGTTTTAAGCCCTTGTATTAAGCGGTTTTGGCTGAGAAAACGGTTTCACCACCCTTGGCTCTTTTTGAAAGCAAGTTTGTTCTTAAAGATGTGGAACCGGAAGAGGAAAGGAGCACGAAGGAGGAATGGTCGACTCCAATGGAGATAGACACGAAGGAGGAGACCAACCCAACATTCCAATAGGAGTCAATGGCGATGGAGGGAGAAAGGAAGGTAAGACTCCACCTTCTGGAGTCAAGATCCTTGCCTTATCGCAAAATGCAGACATGGTAAAAGCTATTAAGTCTAAGCAAGATAGATTAAAAAACATTGCTGTTTTTTTCTGTTGTATGGATATGAAGTTCTTGCCTGCTAGGAAATTCTTAGATGATTGGTTTAATAATATTTAGGGCAAGAAACTTGGCATTCATGTTAGTTTTAGTCGAATGATTCAAAGAGGATTATTTGTGGTTTTTCTTAAAACACATGCTATGCAGGAATTTTTTTTGAATAAAGGCTATTGGCAAGTAGGGAAAACAATGTTTAAAGCTCTCCCATGGTCGCACAAAGACAATACTGATAAGATCCTTGCTCGTGCTTCCCCCCTTTGGATTGAACTTAAGAATGTCCAACCTAAGTTCTGGCATTTTATTCCTCATATACTTGAACCTCTCAGGTCAGTTCTGCAAGTTGAAGAGGCACGAGTCACTCCCTCATTTAAATGCCCGTGTTTTGTTAACTCTGCACATTGATGTTTCCTTCCCTGATGTCATTGCATTACAAGTTGAAGAAGAAACCTTTGTGTGGGATATTGTGAAACTAGGAGACATAGGATCATGCTTCCATTGTAAACTCAATGGGCACAATAGGAGAGACTACCCTCTCCTCAAAAACATCCAAAAGGATTTTTCTGAATCACAGGTCAACAAAAACACCGAGAATAGTAATATAGATACAGACAGAGAAAGAAACATTAAGGAAAATATGAACAATAGTGATGACTCTCCCACACATGCAGGAACTATAGATACCATGTTGACAAATTTGTGTCCCTTTCCAATCCATTATTTGAAGGGGAATTTGAACTTCAGAAAGCAGGACATACCATTGATAAACAAAATCCTTTTAATTGTCAACCCCAGTACATCCCAGTGGTTAGAGAAAGATGTAATGATGAGAATATCCAAAAAAAGAATGCACAACAAATAGTTCTATTGAAACTAAAAGATAAGAATAATGACAACAAAGGAAAAGATGCGCAACATTTGGTTGAACAGATTAAAGAATTATCTGACAGTGTACCTCTCAAAGGGAATGAGATAACACCTAATATCGAGACTCCTTTATGCTTATTTGAATATACTGATCAAGAGATGGAGGAACATGACTTCATTAAAGTTGTTAGTAAAAAAAAGAAGAGAAAAACTTATGAGAGAAGTAGCAGCTTGAAAAACAATGAAAGAAATAACAATCACAAGAATAAGAGATGCCAGACTGCTTTAACAGACTATACAAGAACCAGAAACCCCCCACCAAAAGTTAATGGTGATCAATGTCCATAGCGGGAATGTTAGAGACTTAGAGATGTCTGATAGGAAATATGTGCTAAGGAACTGGTGCAACAAAATCCAAAATAAAGATATTATCTGTTTATAAGAAATCAAGGTCACAGGAGCTAGGGCCTATAATAGACTTAAATTCATTTGGAATAGAGCATCATGTATTTTTTCCAAACATGAAAGAGGGAAAGGTGGTGTTGCCATGCTAATTGGGAACAGATGGAGTGATAAGATGATAGAACAAGGGGTTTCTCCATGCAACAGGGTAATTTGGGCTATGTTCAAAGAGAATGATCAAATAATTGGGGTGTGTAACATATATGCACCTAATGACTACAGAGAAAGGAGTACACTATGGGACTGGATTACTTCTAATTTGCTGCATGCTAAATGGATCTTCCTAGGAGACTTCAACATGATAGAGGATAGATAGGATAAGAGTGGTGGTAACAAACATGAATGGAAAGGCAATGAATTTTTTTTCTGGTCTAAATTTAAAAGAAGATTTCACATAAGTGACCCACTGGAAAAAAAAGATAGGAATACCATAACATTTGGTTTACATGGTGTAACAATCAAGCAAATAAAAGTAGAATATATTGCAAATTAGATAGGATATACTTTGATAATAGTTCTGTTGGGCTTTCACATCCCTTGGGGCAAAATCCTATCTATGTAACTCCAGTTATCATGTCTGATCACTCCCCTATCCATGGATGCATTGTGTTCAATAATTCCAATGACCAGTACCAAACCCAGAAGAGAAAAGGGGTCTTCAAACTTAACACTGCACTCATGGATGATGAAGATAATATTGAGTCTATCCTAATGGCAACTGCCCTATCCAAATTTTGTAATCAAGACTCCTCAACCAGAGACAAATGGGACCAATTAGTAACAACATGGAGAAACATGTTTCAAATTATTGGAACAAAATAGGCTATGGATAGAAACTATGAGGAAAATAAACAACAAAGGAGAATCACCACAGTTGAGGCAGCACTCCAAGAGAAGGGAAATAATGAGTTAAAACAATCACTCATTGAAGCTAAAATGTAGTTGAGAAAAACATAGAATTATAAAATACAAGACCAAAAAGTTAGAGCTAAGACTAGGTGGATTAAAGATAGAGATAGGGGTTCCAAATATTTCTTTAACCTAATCAGAGCCAAGCAAAGTAGAGAAGAAATAACTGGTATACAAGGTGAGAAAGGAACTACTAGGAACAATAAAGAAACAATGGAAGCATTTTGTGATTTCTATAGAAGATTATTTACATCACAACACAAAGAGGACAATTTTGAGGCAATGAAGCAGTGCATCAAGGTCATTCCCAAGAAGGTTTCAAACAGGAAGCCACGAGGCTAGAAGAAAAGGTTAGCCTCAAGGAAATAGATGAGGCCATTGGATCCCTTGCTAATGACAAATCCCCTGGACTAGATGGCCTACTAGCAGAATTCTACAAAAAGAATCAAGAATGGATAGCTAATGAATTGCTTGAGGTGTATGAAGAAGCATTTGAAGCAGGATCATTGGGTAAAAACATTAATAAAGGAATGATTAAACTACTACCCAAAGAGGGAGACAAATCTCAAGTCAAGAACTGGAGACCAATTACCTTACTAAATATCTCTTATAAAATAATTGCTAAAGTCACGGCTAGGACAATTAGTAGCATGCTAAATGACATCATTTCTGTCACTCAGACATGGTTTATCAAGGGAAGATATATACTTGACAATTTGATTACTAGTTGGGAAGCCATGCATTGGGCCAAAATGGATGGACAAAATGCAGTGATGGTGCTATTAGACTTTGAAAAAGCATATGATAGAATTGAATGGCCGTTTGTTTTAAAAATGCTGGAGGGTTTTGGGTTACCAGATTATTTCTGCAGATGGGTTCACATCTTGTTTCAAGACTCTTCAACTGTAATTAATGTTAATGGAGAAATATTAGAATCAATCCAATTAAGTAGATCCATTAGACAAGGATGCCCTTTGGCACCGACTCTTTATGTCATTGCTGCTGATGCTTTATCCTACATTCTTAAGGCCAATAAATTTGGTCCACCAATAAAAGGTATACATCTTCCCAATACAGAAGAGCTTATTGTAGAACAATTTGCTGATGACAACTTTATTCCTAGAACTAGAAGAAGACAATTTTGATAATATGCTCAATAGACTCCAAATTTTCTGTCTTGCCTTAGGAGCTAAAATTGCAGTACATAAATCTACTATTTTGGGATGGACTTCAGGGGCACCGAATTGGCTTACCAGAAAAGAATGGCAGTGGTCTAGGCCCTCACATATTGTAAGATACTTGGGTATTACCTTCTCCATCTCCCCAATTGTAAAGGAAATGTGGACATGGATCTATAAAAAAATTGAAAACAAACATGTGAAATGGCAGACACATGTTAAACCTAGCTGGAAGAACTCAAGTGGTGCAGAAAGTCCTTTCATCCCATGCAGTATACTACTCATCCACTTGGATGTTTGCTAAGTATCAGTTTGACAAAATGGAAAAAGTTCCAAGAGGGTTTCTATGATCTGATGGACTTGGTAACAAGAAAAGACACTGTGTTAAATGGGAGTGGTGTTGTTCTCCTAAACACCTTGGTTGGGGGGCTGGGGTTAAGAGATCTTAGAACACAAGGCATTGCCTTAGCAGCCAAATGGATTCTCAGAGCCTTGGAAGGGAAAGAACCTTGGAAAGTTTTAATCAGGAACAATATTGAAAGGGCAATCATCACGAAGGGGAAAGAATGGAAACATGTTCCTATTAGTGACATTATATTGGGAGACTTTAAGATTAAAGTCTGTGGGTCCAAGGTATTCCAATCTATCTGGAAGGCATGGTGCCAGGTAAGGCCTTTAATCTGTGCAAGAAATGCTGTGCGGAAGAACCCATACTTTGCTGTCATTGATAGATCTATTTGGTGGGGCATTTATTTAATAGATAAACCATTGGCACTAACACAATGCTGTTCCTCCAAAGCATGGCAGAGTAAGGGGATCTCTCTAATAAAGGATGTACTGGTTGACAATAAATTGAGCTCTTGGGAAGATATCAGACATTAATACAACCTCCCCAAAACTCATAAAAAAACCTACACTCTGATTTCTAAAGCTGTGGGTAGATTCTTTCCTAGTAAGGTTTTGAATAATAGACAAATGATGGATCAGTTAAAGTGGAACAATGGTAAAGTGTTGAAAGATTTTTCATGCAAAAGTATTTATAATATGCTCAAAACTGATGTGAATATTACTAATAGAATCATTCAGAGCTGGGGACCCAACTGGACAGGTAATAGATGGCATTTTTTCTTTGATTTCTTTTGGCATGCACAAGTGGAATCAAATTTTTTATGTTTTAGATGGATTCTTTGTCTAAAAAAACTAGTTGTTGGTTCTTTTATGTCTCAATGTGGTATTCAGAATGTTGTTTGTTCCATTTGCAAGTGTCCTGAAACTTATGAACACCTCTTTTTTTAGTGTCCCTTTGCTAGTAAAATTTGGTCCAGTCTTTTTGGTCGAGTCATTGCTTGGAATTGTCCTAATAGCATATATTGGTTTGAAGCTGTTTTGGGTTTTGTGGATGTTTTTTATTGTAAATTGAACAAATTCTGGGCTGCCTTAACTGCTGTTACCCTGTGGACCATTTGAAGGCTGAGGAATGAGGAGATTTTCCAAGGCAAAAGCAGAGATCTTACTGAGTTTTTTATTAAACTCACACTCTTCCATATTGTTACACAGGTCACTGTTGTCATTGAAGTGCCAAGAGAAAGATTCCAAGCATTAATCAAAGGAGCCATGGTCATTTTCAAGAAAGAGGTTCAGTCTACTTATACTGAGGACCCTCAAGAACTGGTACATCTGGAGGTACAACCAATCCTAACCAGGGCATTGTTACTACAGGGGTAGTGGATAACCAGGAAATTCACAATTATTGGGCTAACGAAGAAGAGAATCAGAATGCTAGCAGGAATGAAAACCAGAATGAGGACAACAATGATGGATGAGACAATATTGTTCCAAGGACAATAACAGTGGATGGGATGAATCATAATCATAAAACTCTCTGATCTTGTCTGGAAAAAGGAATTCCTTTTTGTAATAAATATATAATAGTGGTCTCAGGTAGATTTAGTAAGATGGTAGATTGTAGCAGATCTCTCTTCTGCTCATCAAAACTCTTTTAATGTACTTTTGATATACTGTTGATACTCTATTTTAATATAAAAAAAAATAAAAAAAATATAAAGGGGTTATATTTATTATTTATTAAGGATCGATTTTAATTAAATGTGAAATAAATAATGCATATATATGTGGCAATATTAATAATAATAAATAAAGGTTATTTATTATTTATTAATTAAATACTTGGAGGGCCCAAGTCGGCCACCTTGGAGAGGTGGAGTTTAGCATTTTGAATCCATATATATGCATGGTCGATCCTTGAGGATAATCCTATCAAAAACATAACATGTGATTCTCCTCAAGGATCTATAATCTGCGTTTTCCTTCTTGGCGTGCAAATTCTAGGAGTTTGAATTATTCATTCAAGTCTGCCATTAAAGTGTGTTTGGATTGGTGATTTGAAACATTCAAGTGCAATATCTTAGATCAAATTCATCTTCCCAGCTGGTGCGAAGTCTTGCCACTTGAATCGACAAATCTAATCTGCCTTGACCTGCAAATATATCATATATATATTACAGACAAATTTGGGCTGGTTGTAAGAGCAAATTGTGGCATTAATTCAAGGACAAATAAGTGAAGGATTAATACAGATCGTAGGGCAGATTTGAGTTTAGTTTCAGTCTATCCAAGGACACACAAAGTACAGATTGGTGACAACTTGGAGAAGAACTAAGAGAAGCCCTAGGTGGGCTAACTCGAGTCATATCTAGAAGGAATTGAAGGATCAGATTTAAAGACTCCAAGGACGGATTTCAGAGTTACAATCCGGGTACTATCTCTCCTTCTTTGTGATTATTTTCTTCATATCTTGTGCTTAGTCTTGAAAGACCTCTATAGACTATATATTCCTTGTGATAATATGAAAATATTAACAGATCAATCTGGTGGCTGAATGTACTTATTTCTCTCCTCGAATTCAGGTTGGACCATGTTCAAATCTTCTTCTACTTGATCCGATACTGGAAGGATCCTACATGTTATGATCATTCTGAGTGGTATTCAAGAATACATCCTTTTCCTAACTTCATAATCATCTTTCGCATTGGCCTAATAATCTTCAAGATGTATCTTATTTCTATACTTTCTGCCGAAACCATTCTTATTCTATTATATAGATCAAAGTCCGACCTTTATGAAATGATATATTTGGCTAAGTGTTAAGCAATCCACTTCCATATCTAATCTGCACCCAAGATCAAATGGCAAAGGGATAAATTGAAATGCAAAAATAGTATCTTTTAAGAGTAATAAAGATGGTGTGGACATGGAGTTCAAACGTGAGTGATTTTTAGCAACATGTGGGGACCACCAAGATGACAAGGCAATTTCTCCCCCCAGAATAGAAACTTGCTAAAAATACCTCAATGCCAACTTAGCAACTGATGGTCGAATTCTCTTTATAAGGGAAAGTTTCATTTCATTTCTCACACCACAAGATGAGGAATTTGGGGCAAAGGTATGAGTTTTGAGAAAGAGAAGCAATTTCGAGTAAAATTTAAAGTCCAGAAGT
This sequence comes from Thuja plicata, assembly GCA_018584345.1. Lineage (NCBI taxonomy): Eukaryota > Viridiplantae > Streptophyta > Pinopsida > Cupressales > Cupressaceae > Thuja > Thuja plicata. The sequence goes on along the minus strand of MU224543.1, from coordinate 3,847,216 downwards.
TCTCTTCTTCAAGGTTCAAAGTCATTCCAAGTCTAGAATGAGAAATGTAGAAGTGTTTTTTGTAATAGATTTTAATTTTTGGACATCATACTTATGCTAATTATTTGTCTTGCAAGAAGTAGAAGGCGGAATCAAGAGGATTAGGCTTGTCAAGGCAAACTCTTATCAAGAACAAGCTCAAAGGATTTCTTCCAGAATCAAAGATTGTGTGAAAATGAAAGGAAGTTGGCAACACTGACTTAGGTCTCAATTTGAAAGAATACAACAGAAGACTGTATGGCTGTGCAGGGCATCCTCCATCATTCCTATCCAAAAAGATGACCAAAAGTGGAATTTTGGTGACACCCGATTTTTTCCTGCTATCTAGTGACCATATTTGATTGTGCAATGTGAAAAGTATTATAATTCAGAGCAAATTCTAGCTCCACACATCAAGATGTCCCAAGCGAGAAGCCTCCGCAGAAAAGATAGAGGCTAGAGGTAACACAATCATCCCCTAGCAATTCCTCAAGTATGCACAAAGTTGACCTCTTCACAAATGAAAGGACTGAATCTGGTTCAAGGAGAAGGCTCCAAGATGACAATCAAATAATTATAAGAGCACAAAGTGTCGATGGTTCCAAAGAACTTGCCCAACAAAGGAACAAAGAGCAAGAACCTCCTTCAGAAATGGATCTAAACATCCAGTAGTGCCTTGACACAATGCTAGTTGAAGATTTGGGAGATCCAGAAGTTCCCATTCCTGATGAAGTATACAAGGAAATAATGCAAGAGCAGGAACTGTTACAAGTGTATGATCAATATTCAGCCATTCCGGAATGGTTGAAGGAAAGAGTGAAGAAGGATCCTGTGAAAAATGACCCTGCACTAGAATTAGAAAAAATTCTAAGCCGAATAAACACGCTTATATTGAAAGGAAAGGCGAAGAAATTCTCCAAAATAACCAAGGATGAGTTAGGATCCAGAGTTCTACATGTAGCAGTGCCCAAGATTGACAAGGCCAAAGATAAAATTACTCCAGAATTATATAATGTGACAACAGTTGACCTAAGACATGCAACCAAAGCACAGGTGATGGATGAATTTGATGAGTCCACCTAGGCCCTAAAAGAACAAATGAAGAAAATCGAAGAGAACTATCAAAAATTGAAAAGTGAGAACAAGGATTTGTGCGGATATCTGTAGCGCCTAACAAATCTAGTTAGCGGGAAGATCAAGCATTTGTTCCCCCTACAGCTCTTCCAAAGGAACTAGTAGATGACATTGAAGAGATGAGGAAAATCCCCCAAGGCACTAGAAACTGGGTGGAGAATATTCACAATGCTCCATGTAAGTTTGTTGAATATTTGGCTTAGATATATGGAAGAACTCTGGCTGTCCTTTTCGAGATATAATGTGTAGATCATGCATGGGATGATACACATATATATCAAGATGACACCATTCCACACTTGGTGGTGTTGATTGAAATTCTCAGGCAAACATTGATGGATGGAGTGATAAGAGAAAATGAAGCATATGATTTTCTTCGATGGTATGGTGCACTAGTCATAGGGAAGGACTTATTTAAAATATCAAATGAAGAGTTAGCTTGATTGAGGAAAGTCATCGGGAAATTCGGGAAGGAATCCTCAATGTAGTCGAGGCACTATTCACGAGGCTGACCGATGAGGAAATGACAACAGATGGCTTGAAGAACAAATTGGAGGAATTCCTTGGCATGAATACCTTCTTAGAAGATGACTTGGAGAATATTTCCATATTCTCAAGCATTATGTACAAGATTCAACGACAGAATGGGAGAAGAGCTTCAACAGGTGTGAAAAGAACATAGATATTATGGAGTTCAAGCATGAAATTGCGCCAAGTGTCTTTGTGGACAAGCTAGAAATAGTCATATCCAGATTCTTTGCATTTAAAGAAAGGAATCAAGCATAGGCTATTTTGGGCGAAGAGCCATTAAATGCCTTAGTGGGAATCTTGTCTCATTAATGGTCAATTTGACCGACTCTCCTAATAGTGGACGACTCATCATCTCATTGGTTCATGTGGCCCCACTACTTTGTGACATGGAATCTTCAATGGCCGAACCCTAATTAGGGTTGATGTGGCAAAATCTTGGGCCTTGATTATGTTTTGATCTTGGTCATCCATTATAATTTGAAGCCTATAAAAGGGGCTTGCCCCTTACATTTGTAACAAGAGTCAACTTTGGGAAATCATTGCTATAAGGTACCAAAATAAAAGAGTAACTCATTGAAGTTTGGTGATTACTTGAATGGTTTTTGGGTGTTTGCATGGTTTCTTGTTGATTTGGTGTTTGAAATTTGAATTCTTTAGGTTATCTTCTTTGTTATTTCAATTTGCAAGTGACTAGTGTGATGGTCAATTTGCAAGTGACTAGTGTGTTTGTTCTTTGTTATTTCAATTTGCAAGTGACTAGTGACATAAGAACAATCTTCTAAAACTGAATCACCCCACCACCTATAATCATGAACCAATCAATACTACAACTCAAATCCTAAATGTTGTGTACATGATCATGTCGTGTCAATGCTCAAATGTACATATATATCCATGACACCATAATCATCACCATCATTGTACTTACACTTAACTCCCACTAAACGAAGACTCCTAATCTCACATGCATATAAACTATGTCCTCAAACTAAAAGACAACCCATGTACCTATCTCTATTAAAATCAGCAACTTGCAACTATCTGAAAACATGTATTTGGAAGCATCAAATTTGATAACCTGTTATACCATCATATCGATCTCATAAAAACATGAAATCCCACAATTTCTTGCCATCAAAATTTATGTTGATGCTCACACAATCACACCTTTTAATCTCAAGCTCGTAGAAGCACTCAAAGAAGTATGAAACTCTCTTTACTCATCCAAGTGAAAGACCACCAATCCACTGTGTAATACAATACAAATGCTCTCCATTGCTTGTTTGAAATCCCAAATCCAATTTCATATGCAAAAGTTATCTATTAATCATTTTCGAACAATGTTATTTTTAGGCTCATAAACAACAAAATTTGATTACCAAACCTATACCACTACATAGTGCTTAGAGAGAGCTTTCCAACCTCTACCACTACATAGTTCTTAGAGAGAGCTTTCCAATGCCCATCAGAAGTTGAAAATCCAATATTATCTAAGAAGTTGAAAATTCAATATTATCTATGAAATTTATCCTTCTCTGAAAAAATCTTCTCTATTAGGCTCATTCAAACCCAGTTAGTGGCAAGTTAGTCGATGGTGGCTAGGGCCAATGGCGGCCCCAAAGAAATGATCGAGCTAAGCTTTTAACCTGCAATGTTGAGCAGATCACTAGGCGCAACAACTTGGCCTTGTCGTAGCCCCAAGGGGTTCAGCCCCTACAAACTATGCATGATTGCTTACTAGGGCCCAAGGGTCTGTTAATGAGTGTTTTATGACCACACCAACATAGAATAAAGTGCCAAAGGACACTATCCTCTCTTGAGCAAAGACCCCTTGTATGCGAAGATTGCTTAAAGATCATATAGGTGACTCCAAGGTTCCTACTTGCGAACTTGCGACTTTATGTTGGATATGTGCTCGTTTGGCTTGATGTATCATGGTAATCCAAGGGGACTTACGCTATTCACTCTAGATTTATCAACTTTTCTATGTGAAAGATTTAGCAATGCAAGTGCTTGATCCTATTCTAACAAGACTTTGAAATAAACATCCAAATAGTAAAGGTTTAGAGATCTTGTTCTAATCCTATAATGCAAGAGATAGTGAATGTCTTTGTGAACTCTACTAGATTTAGCTTTGTCATCAACTTCCACCAGGCTAGTGCAATCTTCTAAGGTAGACAATAGATGTTCAAATAATTACTAACCACACCAACACCATCAATAGGATGCATATCAATGAGAAAGTAACAATTGAAGTTAAGCTTATATTCAAATTCCAGTTGACCATGCAAAGCAATTTGCAATCAGCAAACTACAAGTAGTATGGATTAGGCGAGTTTCACAAAGGTTCATTCAAGATTTCTTTCATCCAACTAAATTACTTAAAGAAAATTCTAAACTTAAAGCAAATTCTAAACTATATTTGAGAAATCAAAGAATCACAACACTTCAAAATCTTCATCAAATCACCCAACTTCAATGATTTATTTCAATTTTGGCAGCATCGAAGTGACAATTCTCCAAAGACTCCCATACAAATGAGAGGAGGGTTTATATAGGAGTTTTCAATTACATTCAACAGCCTTGATTGATTTGAAATCAATGGCCAAGATTATCTCATGGAAACCCTAATTAGTCACTACTAAGATTAAATGGCAGCATTAAATACAATGCAGCAAAATAGAATATTCTCCTTGGAGCCAATAAGAAAATTGGAAGATGCCTAGTCATCCAACAAGTCATCTTCTAGAAGGTGTATCCCTCTCTCTTTCCCTTGTAGCGAATTCGACGAACTTGGACAATCCAAGTCTCCTTGTAGCAAACGAATGAGATACACAGAAAATGTATCATCCACCTCAAGCTGATCTTCCTTGCTTTCCACTTCACCTTTGCAAATCGATCCTACATATTTGATGTTCCATGCCAACATATGAACCAAGTAGGAGCTCATGTAGAAGGCTTTTGTTCTCTTCAGGATCCGCAACTAAATGTCCAAGTTGTCACTTATTACCTTTGTCCAATTTATCATCACTATTCCAGCTGAGACCTCCTCTATGAAGTAAAAGATCCAATTTTCAAATAGTGCTCCTTGAGGAGCTCCCATGACTCTGTTCAACGGGAAGATCATGTCATTGTATTCATCCTTGAAGTCTGTACTCATGAGCTTTTTAGGTAGCTTGGAATGATGTTTTCTAGGTTCAATGATCTGTCCTTTGTTTATGAGGTCCATACATGCTGACGCATCTGTTTCTTTTCAAACATGACTTGAGCTTCCTCCTTTGTTCTTATCTACATCCTTGGATGATAGGGAATTCCAAATGTTTCCCTCACTGCTTCCTCGTTGATAAATGCAAGCACCACTCCCTTGGAAGTCTTGATTGTCCTTGATTGAGGATCATAATGCCCTGCACACTCAACCATAAGCTCATTGCATTGAATTGTTGGTGGAAAGCCTGCTGCATGGTATATCCCACTTTTCATGATGTTGACAGCCATTGGAGAAGGCATCTGATCTTGAGTTCCATACATCCTTCAGTTCATCTTCTTCATGCTCAAGTGCTTGAAGTTAGTATCACCAACCTTCTTCCATTTGGAAGACATCTGATACTCTGGGTAGTAGGTTGTAACCTTCAATGATCCTCTTCATTTGCATCTTCCTAGCTGCAACTCCACCTTTCGCCTCAGCCATGCTCCTGTATAAAGCTCGAAATTAATGATTTTATAAGGGAATTTACTTGAAAACGTTTATCTTCAGACTTATTACCTTCTGATTTTACTAATGATTTCAGACCTTTAAGACTCAGAAAATCAGAAAATTTGAGTTGCAAACAAAGAAATCTGAAAATGCAAGTCTGAAAATCCATAAACTTGGGAACAAAATTTGATTTTCCATTGCTTTAAAGTCTGATTTCAAACCTTTAAACTCAGAAAATCAGAAAATCACACTTGTAAAACATAGCTTAGGAAAGAGATTCTGAAAATCAGATTTCCAAATAGAGGACAAGGTCTGAATTCTGAAAACAACTCTGAGAAGTTGCTACCTGAGCGACCTCTTCTTGAAATTTTCTGATTTTTGGTAAGGAAATTGCCTATGTTCTCTTGCCCTAGGTTGGATTAGGTGAAGACAATTCTGAATTTTTTTCTGATTTTCCAAAATCACTGCCCCTGATGGAGAAATTCTTCAGACTTTGGTTCAGATCATGAAGTTTGCAGCCTCCTTTTGATAAACCTCTGATTTAATTCTCTGATTTTCAGAATCAGGACCTTGAGTTTTCAAACAAAGTTTACAGTCTTAAGCATATTTTGATTTTTCTCCATCTCTGATTTTCTTCACATAATCACCGCCCCTCTTGATGCTGGTTGCTTAGATCTGACGCTCTCCTCCTTGCCTTGTATTCTATTTATCAGCTTTCAACAATTTTCTTTAACCTTCAAAATTGAATTGCTTCCTTGTATTGTGTTTAATCTTTGTTGTTCAATGGCAAATTTAATGTGGTTTTGTGTCAGCTGTGCAACTCCACAGTGAATGTGGGACTAAGAATAACCTCTAGTGGAGGTTCGACCAGCATAGGGATTAATCCTAAGTTACGGGTTTGGGTTCGGGGACGGATTCAGGTTCGAGAATCCGGTTCGTGGATTCGTGAATTTTTTTTCTGATTATGATTCGTATGGGTTCGTGTGTGTGTGTGTGTATATATATATATATATGCATTATATATACAAAAAATAAGAGAAATATACATAATTCTAAAACTAAATCATTTCATAGTATGAATCTATGATCATTGATGCTTGATCATTGATCTATGTTCACGATTCTAAAGAAAATCAGCACATTCAATTACTGAATTACAAAATGAAAATTCAAAATATTGTTCATTAAAGTTTGAAACATGATTCAATGTTCATCAATCATGAAAGACTAAAGTTTTCATTTCAACAATCATCAAATGGATTATCAAAAAAATCCGGATCAATGGGGTCTTCAGCAGCTGCAAGTGACTGATCAACATCATCATTGGAACCTAACATGGTTCCACTAGCACTAGAGGGTATTGTCTCATCATCACCATCATCATCATCATCATCATCCACATTAACCAAAGTGGCTCTAGCAAGATCCTGAATGGTCATATCCAAGTCAGCAATCTTGGGTGCTACATCCCAAAGCTTCTCTGGCCCCTTGTATTTTGGATCCTTCCGTGCTAGGAGGCGCAAGTTGTTGTGAATATACACTAAGTCTTCTCCTTTTTTTGCAGCCAACCAGTTATGCTTGACTGACTGGATAAAGGAGTAAGTACTCCAATTCCGCTTAGCGGCAGAAGAGCTTGCAACCTAGAGAGAAAACCAACAAAATTAAAAATATACAAGATAAATTCAAGAGTGTTAAGTGTTAAATTCTACAATGCAAGTGGCCAAAAAAAGAAAAAAAAACTTAAAAACTTGTGATAGAATCTTTATTGCAAGAGGTTGGAGGTACATATAATTTTGCCCACGAAAATACCACCATTTAATAGCATCCATTTTGCTTTGGTCATTGACAATAGTAGGGTTGAGATCGTTTCTTGAGATAAATGATCAAATTCATTCCGAACATTTACCCCAACTTTTGGATCACGGAAGATTTTACTTAATGCCCTCCTATACCCATTTGCAACCTCAACATCTCTAAATGGTGCACTCTACCTGGAATGTGAAGCATGGGTGCACTATAATACTTGGGGGATAGAGCATATTCTAGGAGGTGCAAAGGTGTGGTCATCTTGTTCCAACGATGATGAACAATTGCTTCCACCTTTTTGTAAAAGGTGTCCTCAAGATCAATCTCTCTTTGTATGACCTAGGATATCAAATGATGTTCATGTAAGTTATCTTGATGTAAGTTATCATTATGGCAATTTAGAATCTAGATATCTCTCAATAAACAAAGATAGAGGAATGTATTATAACTTACCAATTTTATCTCCTCCAACATAGTGTCCATGGAATCATAGACATCCTCGAGGCATGGTTCATCAGTGTTAGCAAAGCGAAGCATTGACATGATTGGCTCGGTGAATTCCAAAACATACTCCACACGACCCCAACAATCATCATCCAGTATCATTGCCTTCACTTTTTGGGCCCTTGTTGTATTGGACTGCTTCCAAATGCTCCATTGATTGCTAATGACCGTCTGTGACAATGCCTCCTTTACCTTTACAATTTGGCTCAAGACGATTGTGTGAGAGGCAAAACGAGTTTCAGCCACTTAAGAACATGTTAATAGTAAGTTAGTAACACATTTAAAATATGTAAACAACACAATATTTTATTCAATTATGCAAAACTAAATAAATTAAATTTTAAAATTGACCTTCAATAATTCCAATCTTGAATAAGTTATGAAAATTGCTTGTGACATGGTAATTTGTCACAAACATTTGACTCTCCTCACCCTCATATATCTGTTCACCCATTCTATTTGGGTGCCAATTGCTTTCATCACTAAATTGAGAGTATGGACGGTGCACGGTGTCCAAAAGATGTGATCAAATCTAGCCTCTACCAAAGCACCTGCAGCCTTGCAAACTTTTGCATTGTCCGTAATTACTTGGACAACATTGTTATGGCCCACGAACTCTATGGAATCAATGAGAATCTTGGCAATGAACTCTCCATCTTTTACTTCCCCTTCACAGTCAACCACCCTAAAAAACATTGACCCCTTGGGGCATACAACAATTACATTGATTAATGGACATTTTTGCAATCTTTCCATCCAGCTGAAACAATAGACACCCGTTTGAACCCAATAATCTCTTATTCGTTTTAGTTGGGCTTCTATATTTTTTCTCACTATGTAATAAGGTGGTGCGCACCTTTTCATATCCAGGGCCTTGGTAACCAGAAGGTGCATTGTTTATTGCTTGCACCATCTCCCTCCAATAAGGTGATCTCACTAAGTTGAATGAAACACCATTCGCAAAGAGGCAACGTCCAATTTTTTGATCAACAATATCTCTTAACTCATTTTGAAATGCCCTATCTAATGGGCCTCTCTTGCAGGTGGTGATTTGTGGTTGTTGTACATCTTCATCATCCCTAGAAGGCATAGGCAAGAAGGGATGTGATCTAGTGGTTGGTTGAGTGGATGGTGGTATTGTTTTTTGTTTCCCAATATAAGCACCTTGTTTCCCTTTTGAAACTAATTTGTCACCATCTTCTTGTTCTTTTACAAAAGTTGCTATTTGTGCAGCTGACAACCCCTTCTTATCTGAACCTGGGCCCTCACACATGTTAATCCCTTGACCCCTAGGGCCAAAAAAATGAAATTTTATTCGGGAGTAGGAGCTTCTATATTGTGTGGCAAAAATTACATTTCCATATAAAGGAGACCCTTGAAAAATTCTTGTAGTGTGTCTCCATAAAGGAGACCCTTTATCAATTCTAGATTTTTGAGACCCCTCCCCACCCACTGAGCCTTGACTACTCATTGTATGGTTGTTGCAATCTATAACAAAAATGAAAAAAAAAACATACTTCAAAACTTATACAAAAATTTGAAAAAAATTTAAAACTTTTCAAAAACTTGAAATAATCTATCAAAAAAGTAAAGAATATGGTTGAAATGCATACCTTAATCACTCAAATCTGCTTTTTGGAAGGTATTTGCCACTCTACAATCGATCTCCTTCGAATACAATCACCTCACTTCAAACTTGCAAGAATGAGAGGGCAAATGTGAAATGAAATGTGTTTGGAGGCTCCATAATAAGGGTTGTTTTAGGGTTAGAAGGAAAAAAACAATTTTTAAGTGGATTAGACCCACTTTTTATCATGCCTAGCCGTGGGTCCTTGGGGATCCGTGCTGGATCTAGGCAGGGTCCGTCGGGATCTGTGTTTGCGGATCCAAACGGACCCACAAGTCCAGATCCGGACCCTACCCGGATCCAGTGTGGACCGGTCCGCGAATCCGAACCCGGATCGGACCCGAAGCTGAATCGAGGGTCCAAGGTCCGAATCCGGTAACTTAGTTTGTATGTCATGGTTTTTTATCCGAAAGGGTTTTCCACAAGAACTCTTGTGTTGGTGTCTTGATGTTAGCTCTCTCTTTGATTTTTATATGGTTTATGGCATTTAAAATTTGAAATACTGATTCACCCTCCGCCCCCCACCTACCACCCCCTCAGTATTTCTTCTGTGCTCTTCAGAGAGTATGTTTATTCACTATGTTGCTGGTTTTGGTCTAGATTGTGGTTCGGGTTTGTGGGTTTGGTAAAAATAAATTTGGGGCAGGTTCATTTGGGGTTTGTCCATACAAAATACATGTAAAAATCATGTGTATATATATCTATAAATTTGCAAACTAAAAACAGGAAGTAAGCTTAGAATACCACATAGCATAACATGATCAACAAAACCACCATAAACTCTAATTTCATTTAAAGCATAAATGATATATATTATAAAATACTCAATGTTCAAATTTCAAGTTCAATATTAATAATAAAATGAAAATATTGAGTTTAACAATAAATTTTTAGCATTATCTAAATCATCAACACCAACCTTATCATTGACAGTAGATGATGTAGGAATATTTGAAGAACCACAAGTAGAACCAGTCCCACTTGCACTAGAAGTGCTCACTTTCAAACTCAATTAGAACATATTTGAAAGTGGAAGCATCCAAGTCAATTTTCTTTAACAACATACCCATGTGTTCATGGGGGCTTGGGGGTACGGCCCCCAACAGGTTCAAGGGGTAGTGCCCTTTGCACCCCCTGTTGCGATTCAGGAGAGGATTGAGGGGCAGAGCCCCCGCTGCCAAGTATGAAGACCTTCAAAACTACATAGACCTTCATGACACACCCCATTTTCGTGATTTTTTTAAGGCGATGTTAAAGGTGAAATTTTCTTAAAAAAGAAAAACAAAAAAGTAATTTAAAAGAGTTGAAAAATGGATGGATTTGCCATACGTTCCCTTGTATCCTACTTGGGATCACCCAAATCTTGCCCAGGTTCATCCTAGATAAACCCAACCTCACTCACTAGCACCCGGATTGTACCTACAGGCGGACCAGACCAGATCATAGATCTGGTTTGAACTGAACACAGATCTGGCCAGTCTGCAGGTGGATCCAGTAACATAGTTTGTTAATGGCTGGTTTGGAGGTGAATACATCAATACCTTTTTTTAGTTTGTCCCCAGCAGTATTCACTAGCCTTATTAATATCCTCTCAAGAAGGGAAGAATGAAAAACACCTTATTACCACAATCTTGATATATAGAACTTTAGAATTAAGAAGTAAAAAACGACGACCTTACTGCTGTCTAGTCATACAATCTGACAGTCATATTTGCTTATCATGCTCAAACATGTTTTGGCTCCTATTTCCAGCCCAACAAGGATGATGAAGACCGACAATTTGGCTTTTTCCCTTCCCAGAGGAACTTGATATAAATAATAGTTCTAGGTTTTGAGGAAGAATAACAATTTTACAATAGAACAGAGCAAAAGAAATCATTAGCACTTTTTATCAGTCGATTGTCTCAGCATCAATTCATTTAAAGTGAGAAAACCCTTTCTATACAGCGAATAAATATTGATTATGGTTTTTAAGACAACCAAATATGGCATTGGTGCATTTCTGTGATTGATATCTTTTCTGTTTATAACTTGAAACATATGCGTGTTTGCCTCTTTTCATCTTAGACTTTCTGGTAAGCTGATTTGAAACTATTCTCGTTATATATGCAGCTTGAGGGACACTTGTATGAACTTCAGATGCAATTGGAAGGCCTGATTGGGGCAAATAAGGACTTGGAGCAAAGGTTGGATGTGGCTATTAAAAATTACAGAAGAACGGAAAATCTGCTTGCTGAAGCTGAAGAAGAGGAAGATAGAGCACTTGAAAAAATCCTACTTCTCGAGGCCAGGGTAAATAATCTTGTTTCCGTCTGTAGGTGCATTTTTGAACGTATAGGATATGCCAGTTACAGTAGACATATTTTATCAAGTTAGCATCGAATGCTACATCTTCATACTTTCCTGTGATTATTATGGTGTTTGAGTGCTCATCTTTAGTTTTTTGGAAACAAGCAATTCAACTTGAAACTGTAACGGCTATGTATAGGAACAAAATTTCTTCTAATGGAATGTGTATAAAGAAAAAGTCAAAAAGATCCATGTGGAGTTTAAAAAAAATTGTAAGCCAATCTAGTCTGTAAGACGTTCGCTTGTAGTGCCATGAGGTGCCAAGTGTCATTGTTTCTGATTTGGTTTAATTGGACAGTAAGCCATTTTTGGGATCACATTTATCAGTGATGTGTAACACCTAAAGGTGAGGAACCTGGAAAACAATAATATCCGCTGAGTTGAATTGTGAGAAAACAGAAATGACCTAGGGTTTTGGGGCAAACTTCATCTGTATGTTATATGGATTTTAGTCAGCATGCATGAGAAATTTCTACTTAAATAATACCTATAGAAGCTTTACTTATAGAGTTATCGCTGAAGGTAATTTAAAATAACATAGTTTCCTTAGGCCCGCACGGGTAGCAGAGTTGGCTTGGGCCTTGGGTTTGCTCCCCAGTGGTCTTGAGTTCGACTCCAATGCCCAGATTCGCCCGATGCACCTGGCTTCAGAGGATTAGTCTCGCCCCAGCTCGCTCCTTCCTGACCCCAACTTGGCAGTAAGACCGACCAAGATAAGGCGGGTTGGGCGTTGGGCTGGGTCGTGGGGATACCTTTGGCGTAAATTTAAAATAAAAACATAGTTTCCTTAGAAGACTTCCCATTTCGGCATCTAGTCCTAAATATATCCTATTTACTAATAGGATATAGTATTGGAGTCAACTTTACTAGAAAATATAATATTGGATACAAAGTGTGTGATCTGGGCTCATAGTGCTAGAGACATATTAACTGGTAGTGGTTTATGAATGCCACATAATTTTCTTATACTGATACGCATGCTGGAACATTATTAAATAATATCATCATTAAGACTCTCTATAATTTAATTCAGGATTCTATGACAATTGTATCTCAAGATTAAAGCTTTTCCGTTTTTTTTCTTATTGATTGTTTGGACGCTGTGCTATTGGATTGACGCAGTCAAGGTTAGAGGGCCCAGAATGGACAGTCCAACCTAGCAGCCTTAACTTTCTGGAACACATCCATAGCATGAAATAGAAAAAAAATACAAAGGAGAATCATCACGCAGAGACACAGGACACGAGAAATTATCCTGGGAAAACCCTCAAAGGGAAAAAACCCAGCCTCAAAAGATTCATTCACATCATATTAGATCTCAAAATTTATTACATCTGCCACCAGGGCTCTTAACAAGCTATACCGCAGCCCAGGAGTACAATATTCCCAAATGTAGGAAACAAGCACTACTATATCACCTCCGGAAACACGTCCGGCTCTTTTGGAACCTGTTGCTACCCTCGGCTCTGTAAAACACTTCTCTAACTCTTTTCTCTGGATCTCCTCTGCCTTCTTTTTTGCTTGTGGATCTCTTTTCCCCTCCCCCCACCTTGAAACAATCATATGACCTGCTTATATACCATCTGCAACTCTTCAACACAATCCAAGTCAGCCAAAGGTCAGCTCTAAACTTTAGGTCTTGTGTTACATGTAGTCGGCCACCCTTCTGTCCTATAACATCATGTGGTTTTGAAGACATGCTCTACTGGTCCCAATTCACCTCCACATGCTTCCTTTTGTTGGCACACATTTCCCTTCTCTAGCGCATCATCCCGGAACAACACCCAATCAACCAACTCGCCTTGTAACTACTCTAGCACTTCAAAACTCCCTCTCCCTAAAGCTGCACTCCGGAAACTCTAGAATTAGACAAATAGGCACAGACATACTCTCATTTCAAACTGTAGGTCCCAACTCTCAAATATGGTAGAATGCGGTACTCTGCAACACCCTTCTCTGTAACTCGATGCTTTGTGATGACTGGTCATTCAAATTGTCTGGATGCTCCTGTGTCATGAGTGGAAGGTATAATGCCCGAGTCTATTTGTACTTTTAGTTTACTATATAGTTCTTATTTTTGGTTGGGCTTAAATTAATGATATATTTTTGTGTAACGAATAATTTCCTGTAACATTGGCACAAAATTGGAAGCATCAGTCAAGTTATACAGCCAAATTCAGTTGAATGCAATAAGCTCAAGTGATGAAACTATGTGCCTTTTATAAGGGATCTGCAAGCTCAAATCCCCAAGAGGTATGATAAAGGTATTGAAATTGGGTAAAATTACTACATTGTGAATAAATTTTGCCGAAGTGATACCTCTTCAGTGTGACATTTGAAGTCACAAAGGTTATCCATGAGAAATTTATCTTACAAAAAAATCCATTGTAGGCTAATTCACGTGATTAAAGAAAATTTCAGTCATTTCATTCCGTGAGATTGATTGTAAGGAGCTAATCAGTGAAGACTGATAAACATTACTTCTATATCTTTAAAATTTGTACAAATTCTGAACTTCAGAGAGTGGTATAGGGGTTAGAAATTATCAAAGTTGCCGGTTTGGATTCTGGTACGGATGCGGGTTCGAGATTTGGGTTCGAATTTCGTCCAAAATTATTTGGGTTGGGTTCGGATTTGTTTTGGGTTCGTCCGTACAAGATTTTTTTTTTTAATATATCTATATAGTATATACATAGATATATACATATACATATACATATACATACATACACACACACACACACACACACACACACACACATATATATATATATCAAAAACCATCAAACAAATCATCATCATTCTGCTGTTGCAGATTAGAAGTGCAAATTTTTTTAACCCCTGTGATACTCCCGTTGGAAAGACATAATGTAAAGATTAAACAGAACATTGAAACTTCAAAACAAAGCCTTGACTTTAAATTGGTCCATTCGCAAGTCTAACGCGTCAAAGAAAGCACGTGGAATTTAATGGGCGATAGAGATGTTGAAGGCGGTAAGAAACTACAGCAAGTTGTAAATTTGTTTTACCAACTTGACTGGAGTCAAATTGGCATATTGACTCTGCTACTTTTTCTGCGTTTTTCTCTAGGCTTTCCCGAATCTCCTTTGTATGCTATTTAGCAGCCATTCATGTTCCCCTGGCCCATGGAAGGGCTGCCACCTCATGTTTTCCATTCTCCGAGATTGTATTCACAGTAATTGTATTGTGCTTTGCTTCTTCATCACGAGCTTGTCTAGAACACTTCGAATGTGCGAACTTACTCGTCGCATATCCTTTCGGAATGAAGGATAGAGGCTGCTGCAGATTAGAAGCATCGAAGACCTAAAATGACAAAAGAAGTCATTGAAATGGACGTCTACAGCCAAATTAGTCCCAAATTCTTTGCTTCTTCATCACGAGCTTGTCTAGAACACTTCAAATGTGCGAACTTACTTGTCGCATATCCTTTCGGAATGAAGGATAGAGGCTGCTGCAGATTAGAAGCATCGAAGACCTAAAATGACAAAAGAAGTCATTGAAATGGACGTCTACAGCCAAATTAGTCCCAAATTCTGCCCGGGCTCGTGCGACTGTTTGAAAAGTGGTCGAAATTCCATCGAAATTCCTCCAGGGTCCCGTGCGGCAAATTTGCAGCGAATTATCCAGTCTGATGGCGAATTTCCAGCGAATGTGAACTGAATTCGAATTCCGACCAAACCGACTTTCGAATTTGGGGTGTGCTGAGCGAATGTGGTAACATAGGAAATTATCTTATGGATTGTTACAGATGGTTCTAAAATCTGGGTACCATATATCTCCAAAGACACCATCCAGTCCCTTCCCTTCCTAGTCAAGTACCGTAGACAAACTACCTATGAGCAATCCCCTAAAAAATAAAATTACTACTATGTTTTTCAAACCATAAACCTTCATTTACTTTACACCCTAGATTGCAACAAACCATAAACCTTCACTTACTTTACACCCTAGATTGCAAGGATTAGGGGAAGAGCACCAATTACCACCCATGTTCCAATGTTCCAATTATCATTCATTCCTCACTCACCCAATCTTGCAATTACTAACTTTAAAGAAACCAAAAAAATGATAATTAAAAGCCCATAAATAAATATATCATGTACTAATAGCCTCCCAGTTGTACCCTGAGTAGTGGCAAATTTGAATGACTACTGGGACATTTGTGCATAAGTATTGGCTATTTTTGAGGTGGTTGCAGTAAATGGTTATTGGGGTATCTTTAAGTAGGTACCAGGTGACACTTTGAAATAACCATTTTTGACCTTTGCATGCAAAACAGATCCCACAGTGTGTCATTACTATCCAGAAGCCAGAACATTAGCTATAAGTAGTTAAGTCACATAGGGAGACAACAAAAAAAAATCGTTAAAATCTGATGTAGCATTTAGGATTGGTGGGTGCGCGAAGTTAGCTATAACGGCTATTGGTACACTTTCCCAATGGAATACTTAATTCTGGCCTAAAACAAAAATTTTAGCATTCTCCTTCAGTTTAGGCTTTGAGTTGGAAGATTATGTCTGTCTTTCCAGATTGCTTCTATATATACTCTTTGTAAAGTTGTTTTTGTAAAATTATGTACACAAAGAAATTCTACGTCATATATGGATTTGTTAATCATGCGATCCATTATATGGGTGGTTATTACTCTCTTTGTTTTGATTCTGTTAATAATGCCACTTTTAGTTTTCTTTGCATTTCTGCATTATTTCAATTTTCTTCCTTTGTAGATAGAGAGACCAAGAATCTGAGCCTCAGAAAAGTAGAAGAGTACTTCTTATATATTTTGATTGTTTCTTAATAATGCAGTTTTCTTTCCATTTCAGCAGTATTTCATATTTCTGCTTTTGTAGATAAGAGAAATAGAGGCTGAGAACCTGAGGCTCAGAGAAGTAGAAGAGAGAGCACTTCTTGAAGCTGCAACAGAAAATAATGATGAAGTAAGCAATATGAAAGAACCCAATGGCAATGGAAGTAGGAAACATCTTAGTCATTTGGAAGGTGAAGATTGTTATGGCTCTGAACTGGGAGATGTCTTTGAAAAAAAAGGGAAGATCCTTAGTGACCATCTATTTGGCAAAGGGAGAAGTTTTCCTAGCTATGAGAAGAGAACTGTGGGTATAGATCCTCTCCTTGAAGGTAAGATGAAATCGTCGGGTCATTTCTCATTTCCAAAGAAACGAGAAATAAATGATGTAGTGATCTACCAATGGAGAGGGGCTGCAATAGCACAAAGTACTTTCAGTGCCTGTCTTTCCATTCTTGTTGGCATGATAACGTGGGAGGCTGAAGATCCTTGCATGCCATTAGTAATTGCTTTGTTTATTGTGGTAGGCATGTCCTTGAATAGTGTTGTAAAATTCTTCTCAAGAATTGAAAACAGGCCAGGTTCTGATGCTGTTGCTTTGTTGAGCTTCAACTGGTTTATTCTTGGAACTCTTGCATCTCCAACACTACCACATGTTGCTCACTTACTGGTCCCTTGGCTATCTGATTTTGGGCATCGAACGGCCAACTGGTTTGGTTTTAAACTGTAGAATATTGTACAGAAGTTTTTTGTTTCCTTTCCATTCAAAGTATTAAAATGCTTGTATGTTTGGATACTAGCATAACACGTCTCCTTTCTAAGCTCATGTATGTATTTGGGCAGTAGCAGAACATATTTTTCCTTTCTAAATTCATATATGTACTTTTTTCTCCATTTCATATAATATAGAAACCTACTGATTTGTAAAGAGGACTCTTGTAAACAATAAACAAGTCTCTCAGATTGTAGTGGGAATGCCATTTCTTATTTTTATGTTTAGCAGACTTGTATGGACCAATACCAAAGTTTTCTTTAATTTATGCGGCTTACTAGGCAAGCAATGCTTTACTCTATTGGGCTCTGACTATGATCTGAGGATTGTTGGTTCAGAGTGGATAAAATGTATCAACTAAAAGTTTTAAAAAGCCTCGAAGCAATGGGACATCACATCAGTTTCATCTTTTTGTCCCTTTATGTACTCTTGTCAATGCAGTTACATTTTGGTTAACTAATGGTACACTTTCAGTTTTGTTAAGGGTAGTCATTGTATTAATGGGAATTTGTGAATTCTGGAGTGGAGATACTAGCATGCAGTGAACAGTTCGATTTTCCTCAGCCTGAGGAAAGAAGTTCAACTAGAAACTCTTTTGCTACATGTTTTAAAATTTTTGGTGGATTTCTCTCCCATTGTTGGATGGAGAACAATTACTTCTTTGAGCAGCGAAGGCCTTCCATGCATTCTGGTTGCTAATGCTAGGTACACGCACATTGCATTAACGTATTGGTTGTCCTATTTTCATGAACAGAAGCATCCGTGCTAGGAGTTAAATTATTATTTCTTAGTTTCCGAAGCTTATGTGCATTCACTGGAACTGGTTAGTTCTGAAGTCCCTTCCTCTATAAGCAGAAAACCTAAGATTCTATTACATCAAGAATGGTTGGGGCATCTAAAAGACCAAAATGAAAAAGAAAGAAAAACTGTTGAAAATTGAGAGAAAATCAACATAAAACTGAAAATTAAAGTACCACCACCACTGATCAAAGAAGTAACACCAGTGACCACCACGTCCATGCACCAGTACTCCACAAAAAAAAAAGCTTTTGTATTTTAGCCAATAATAAATTTTAAAAAGGTAATAAAGAAACATTTTTACTACTGAACATTTAATTGTTTTTTATTACAATCAGTTGTCAAAATAAGGGGGCTGACCCTTATATTCTTACTACTGAACGTTTAATTGTTATTAACCAATAATAAGAAATGTGTATGCACAAATTTATATAAATTTTACATGTATAAAAGCACTTTAATGTTTACAATTATCACAATATGCAAGTGACCCAAAACTTATAATATAGCATATTTACATACAAATATGCACTTATGATACCTAATATGTCATAATATAAATTACTCAGTTTTTTGTGCTATTAATGGTACATTTCCTCTTAAATCTTCATGCATTAACTTATTTACAAATAGTACTTATACACATAAATGACAAGTGCAATATAAAATTACCAATTTTTTGTCATGTATAGTCAAATTTTGACATTTTTTTTTATACCAATTCTTTCTCATGTATAGTCAAATTTGAAAACCAACCACTATAAGTCAATGCAATCATTTTTCGCATTTGAATGCTTATATAAGAAGGAATTTCCAACATCATTTTCATTATTTATTCTTTGTTTTCATTGAATATCTGCAGTAAAATTTAGAGTTAAGGAAGGCAACCTCTCCACATTTCTGATTGAAGGGTGCTTATTCATGTTGGTACACCCTAGCTTCAATGTCATCCCATACATATGGAAATGGACTATTTAATTCATGTTTTCATAAATTACGTTGTATTCAGTATTCAGTGTATACAATATTTAGAGGCTTATAAATTATATTATTTTCAGTCAACTGTTAGTAATTGAGTCCACTCTTAGTAATTAAAGTAGCTCAATTTTTTTAAAAAAATATTATTATTCATTTTTTAATTATATCATAGTTACATCTCCTACATCTTATCATTCATACATAACTCAAATAATAATCCTTGTATATGTTGGAATTGGCTGGGGAGAATCCTTGTATATGTTAGAATTGGCTGGGGAGATTGTTAGAATTGACTTATGTTGTAGTTGTTGGCATTCATGTTTTGTCATTGATGTCAACATATGTTTTTGATGAAGACAAACAGACTGGTTATCACTAGTGCATGAATAACTAACAGAAGTGTACAGACACTGTACAAATGTTTCAAAGTATGCGAAGATGGGGATGTGTACAAGGATGAGCTGTGATCTTATATCTATGGTCGCTTGAGTTTATGTTTATGTTTGTTTGAGTTACAACGATTTTGGTGAAGACTGTTTGCAGAACAGTGACAAAGAATTGTGACAAAGTTAGTCTCTGAGTTTTGAAGACAACTTGGGTGCGAGCACGATTCATACTATGCGAGTTTGAAGAATGTTAGGAGACATGTTGAGGAATGTTTGTTATGATTCTTGGGTCACAAGACTCTTGGTGATGTCAGTTGTCGCATGTGTTACAGAGAAGATTTATTTGGTGAGAGGGTGACATACTAATTCTAGACTAGGAGAGAAGCATTGTGTGACCTATTTGATTGTCAGGTGGATGAGATGGGCATACATGGATATGAGATCAGATGGCAATGGGATATGGTAGGATACGATCCATACTTCACGATATTGTGTAGTGGTTTCCAGGGATAACTTTAAGAAACCCCCCAGGGAAAAAGTGTAAAATCCTGGCGAAACCAACATTATTTCAGGGGAAATTTTTAGTAATAATGGCAAAAAAAATTAATTCAAAAGGAAAAAATATTAGTTTTTGTTGGAGAATATTTTTCTAATGTGCAAAAATTCCACAAAATCCTTGTGAATATGTCATTATTGATGGGAAAAATATATAATGTATTCTGTGAAAGTTTTGCCGTTAAAGGAAAAAATATTAACTGTTTGGGCAAAAATTTTTACTCTGAGTGAAAAAAAAATTAATGGGAGTGGCAAATCTTTTTCAACCATTTGAAAATTTCATAATTTAATTGGCTAATCCTTCGTTATTTAAGGGAAAATATATATTTTAATGACAATTTTTTAATCCCTGAAAATTCAATTTTCACATTCTATTAATAGCCACTAAGCCATGTTTCATGAGTTGGTTGAGTTCTGACTCATAAGGTTGGGCCAATTCCAAATGAAAATTTATCTAATTAATGCAACATCACAGTGAGAGAATAATGCCTTAAACAATTACCAACTTCTTTGCATGACTTTGCACGATTCTAGTGGTCCACACATACCTAATATCTTTCATTTCACCATTTTAAATGTATTATTTACGACAGTTTGATGATCCTAAATCAATGGCTTAAGTTTTATTTTGGCTTGAATTTTTAAAGGAAACATAGCTCTCCAGAAAGTATGTAGAATGACTACACATGTCAAGTCTTAAACTCGTGCCTTAACCTTGATCGTCGATAACAACTGGTTAGTAGCTTGCGTGGATAGTTCATAATGTTGCACGGTGTGACAGTTGCGGTTAATAAAGAAATGTCTTATCACTGACATTAAATAATAAATAAATGTCTTATTACAAACATTCTCTAACTACGACCCACTCGGCCCACACGACTTCCAAGTTTCCAAATGGGTACTGTCACACTTTAACGCTATTTCCCATTTCACACACCCTTGCATTTAATATTAAACATTTAGAGAAATTTGAAGGACAAAGGAATTAATAAGGTTAGAGAAATAATTGAAGGGTATTTATAGACTATCTACTCTTCTTTCTTCTTCAATTCTCCTTTGGTTTAGGTCTACCTCTGCTAAGTGCTTGAAAGTCTACCTCTGGTTTAGGTCTTTATGTTGTATAATTTTATCACATTCTGATATTCTGGTAGTGGTTTTCTTAAGATGGACACTCCTATCCGTTTGATAAGAACATCTAAGGAGGACCAAAAGGCCTTTTTGGGCCTCATCTCAAACCCAACCCTGGAATCAGTTTGCAAGGAGGTTGAGGCCTTTACAAATGAGGCACCAAGGATGGTGTTGGGTCATGAGTTTTTGAAAAATGTTGATAGATACCGACTAAACACAAACATTATGTCCCATTTTTTGGCATCTCTTCTAGACCTCAGAGGAGACAAGGTGAATATGCTCCTGCTGTCAAGAAAGGTATTCAAACAATAATTCATGGGTGATGATGTTAAGGTTTCCACTTTTGCACAAATAGGGGTGGGGATCGCTTGGGAAAGTGATTTACCCAAGCTTCTCCAGCCATTGCTAGGCCAAAATGTGGCCATGCAACCTTTTTTCTTTTGAACCTGAATGTTGAGAGTTGACACGCCAGAGGAAATGGGCGTAGATTGGTAGGGATTTTCTCTGGAAATGGTTTCTCCTGGATGAATTGGCAGACTACAGATGGCTATATGAATTCTCAGAGCTTATCATCTCTGAAGAGTTCTACTTAGACAAAGGGGGAAATCCTTAGTGTTACCCAGGGGCTAGGACCCTATGGCTTGGTATTTTGAAATCAAAGGGTTTCCATTTTTATTTTGTTTTTTGGATGCCAGTGCCCTAGTAGGTTTTTTTTCCACTAGCACGTAACCTCCCTCATTTTAGAGGGACTGTTAATTAAATAAACATCAGTATTTACAGCCTCTACACACATGTTTAAGGGGAGCCCAACATGCAATCTCATAGTCCTTGCATGCTCCATTATAATCCTTTTCATGCGTTCAACCATTCCATTTTCTTGTGGAGTCCTTGGAACCATTTTTTGCCTACGAATGCCATTAGAGGAACAATAATATTTGAATTATTTGCTGCAATACTCACCACCGTTAACAGATCTGAGGCATTTTAATATTTTATCAGTCTCATTTTCAACCAAGCTTTTCCATTTTTTAAAAATTTCAATTACTTTTGATTTCTGCCTAAGGAAATAAATCCAGACTTTCCTAGTTGCATCATCAATGAAAGTAACATAATACAGAGAGCCACCAAGGGAAGATACATGAGCTAGACCCCATACATCTGTATGCACAAGCTCTAATTTATCATCTTTATTTTCCTTCCCACCCTTCAAGAAACTGACTCTCTTTTGTTTCCCATAAACACAACTTTCATAGAAATCCAAATTTACACATTTCAGACTTGGTAAAACTTTCTTTGAGTGAAGTAGTTTCATACCTTTCTCACTCATGTGCCCAAGCCTATTGTGCCACAGTGTTGTTTTGGTATCCACGAAAACTGCTTCATTTTCTACCTGCTCAACTGCAACAACTGTTCCCGAACATTCACTTTTCTATGTAACAATTAGAGTAGAAGGAACAACATTACTTGTACAAAGATATAAGGTGCCTACTTTCACACCTTTTGCTACTACTAAGGAACCTTTTGAAACCTTCCTATTTTTATCATTAAAAGTAACTGTGCAACCCTCATCACCTAGTTGCCCTGTTGAAATTAAATTTCTACTTAGCCTTGAAACATGTCTTACCTCTTGTAGTAGCCAATGATTCCCATTATGAAACTTAATCTTAATTCTTCCCTTCCCAACAATTTGACATGGTTTATTATCTCCCAAATAAACTTGCCCAAAATCACCTTGGACATAATCAATAAAATAACTCCTATGGGGTGTAGCATGAAAAGAAGCTCCTGAATCTAGAACCCATGAATCATCAACATTCTCAAGGGAAAGAATCAAAACATCATCTGCAGATTTAGTACTTACCACATTTGCCTCCTTATTGCCTTCATGTTTGTCTTCTTCTTTATTCTTTCGAGACCAGCAATCTTTCTTCTTATGACCCGATTTTCCACAGTACTAGCAGTCACTAGGTCCTCTTGATTGAGACCTCTTTATTTTTGACTTTCCTCGTGACTTCCCATGATTTCCAGAGTTGTTTCCTCTATCTCTTGTTCTACCTCTTCTTTCTTCATTCAAAACACTACTTGATGTAGATCCACCTGAGATTTTTCTACGAATTTCCTCACTCAGAATAACACCAACAACATCATCAAATTTTAGGGTGTTCGAATTAGAAATAGAATTACTAACATCCATTATCAAGCTACTCCAGCTTTCTAGCAAAGAACAAAAAATCAAAAGAGCCCTAATTTCTTCATCAAAATTTATACTTACAAAAGATAATTGACTAGTAACTATATTAAACTCATTTAAATGATCAGCCACTGACCCACCTTCTACCATCTTCATATTAAATAAAGGCTTCATAAGAAATACCTTATTCGAAGCGGAAGGATTTTCATACAACTTTGCTAGGGTTTCCATCAACTCTTTAGCTGTCTTTGCTTTGGTAATATTACATGCCACTGATTGTGCGAGGCATAGGCGGATCCTACCCAATTCCTTTCTATCCAGAACATCGCAATCCTCCTAAGACATGGTAATGGATTTCTTGATCGATCCTTCCAATGGTCGCCATAAATCCTTCTGATAGAGATATTCCTCCATCTGCATTTTTCATAACTGGAAGTTTTGCCCGTTAAACTTCTCAACCTTCAACTTAACCTCGTCTGCCATTACTCCCACTCAACCGTGAGACTCCCACTAAACCGTGAGATCTTCCTACAGAGGATAATTGAAGACAACCTCGCTCTAATACCACTTGTTAGGATTAACAAGACAAAAATAACAATTACATGTAGAAATATAACCAATAACATAGAATAATAAACCAAACTAGAAGAGAACATAAGACAAAGATTTAACGTGGTTCACCCAATTCTTGGGCTATGTCCACCAAACAACAACTCCAATATTTCTACTATCCAGTGATTACAATCTGATCGCAATACACAATCCCTTACAACTCAATACCATTGTAAAACATACAACATAATAATGAAACCCTAACCCTAAGCTAATTTATACAAACTTTATGCTGCTTTAGGGTTAGAACATGTCGGTCCAAAAATTGGCCGAAATAAGCCTAAAAAAAGGTAAAACAGTATCTTGGATAGTACTTTCCTGATCAGTCACCACAATATAACAATCTCCCACTTGGGGACTGATTAGACTCCACGTAAACCAACAAAAAGTTAGTAACAATGAGTTGTGCTTTTCTAAAGATGTAGTAGATGCCAAAAACCCCACAACTCCTGAGAGAAGAATTAAAAATAACAGTCCTTCAATGATCTATGATTCTCAACCAAAAATTAGTATCCCTTTGGAATTGGAAACCTTACATAACTTCATTGATTGTCAATTAAATGAGGAACAAATCCTAGAAGAGTATGGTGAAAACATCTTCCAAAAATTTGAAAATGACCCAGACAATTGCACTAAAGCAATCAATGACAACAATAAGTTATCCAAGCTTAAAGACAGTATCCTCAAAGAAATGATATCTGACTCAGATAATGAAAAAGTATCCCCTGTAATTAAAAAATCAAATTAGGAACTAGGGATTGCAGCCACAATCGATGGGCTTGACGCCCCTGTCATTACCAAATTCCCCCAAAAAAGAGGAAGGAAGTCTACCTATGAACTTAGATCTAGGGACGGAAAAGCATAAAATCAGGTCAAAATCACAAATCCATTTGAAGCAGGGAAGGGGAAGTACCTTCCCAAGGCCAAATGAGACTCACCTCGTGGAATGTTAGGGGACTAAATGCCCTTAACAAGCAAAGATTACTTAAACATAATCTTAAACTTTTTGATTCAGCCATCATCCTTATTCAAGAAACTAAGTTAGGCAAAGAATAAGTAAAATCATTAGAAAATAAACTAGGTATATGGAAATCCTATTGGACACACTCTGTCGGGACCTCAGGTGGTCTTGCCATTCTCTGGGATCCTAGGAAGATCAATTTTTACCCTATAGAAACAAACTCCAATTGGATCTTAGGTCAGATAAAAAGTATTAACACTAGATTCATTATTAACAATATATATGGTCCTACCAATAATAATGATAAAAAATCACTATGGGAACAAGTAGGTAATTTTATAAGTAATAACCATGGCTCACATATTATTGGAGGAGACTTCAATGCGATATTAGATTGCAGTGAAAAATTTGGAGGCTCTTCCTATATTCAACAATCACAAAAGGACTTCACCTCATGGGTTAATGATCTTAACCTTCTAGATATCAGATGCCCAAATGGAACCTTTACTTGGAATAATAGAAGACAAGGTTTCAGCCAAATAGTAGAAAACTAGATCGCTTTCTCTACAAGGGAGATTTGGGTTTTGCAAGTCTAATACTAACCTCATAAATACTACCCATCAGTGGTTCAGATCACTTCCCGATCATACTTGACATTAAGGAAGACACCAAACCAAAACATAACCCATTTAAATTTGAAAACATGTGGTTTTTCCATAAACATTTCCTTTCTAAACTAGAAGAATGGTGGAACAAGGACCAATTCAAAGCTTCTAAAATGTTTTTATTTATGGCCAAACTCAAATCTCTTATAAGGAAGTTACTTAAATGGAATAAGGATGAATTTAAAAATATCTTTGAAGAAAAACTCACAAATGAGAAAGAAATAAATAAAGTAAATGAGGAGGTTATAAAATTAGGTATGAATGAAGAAAGGTATCTAATGGAAAAGGAATTACTATCCAAACAAGTATCAATTCTAAGTAAAGAGGAAATATACTTGATAGAAAAATCTAGGGGGACATGGCTATCAGAGGGAGACAAAAGTACAATTTTCTTCCATAACAACACTAAGCTCAGAAGGAGTATTAACATGATATCTAAGATAAAAAATTTGAATGGGATCATCACTGAAGATCCTGCATAAATTTCCAATGAATTCATCCAATACTATACGAATATCCTCAACAACTTTGAAACTTGCAACCTTAAAGCCCAACAAGAACTACTTCCTTCTATACCCAAAATAATCACAGAACAAGACAACAAATGGTTAAACAGAAAATACCATGAAAGAAATAAAAAATGCTCTTTTCCAGATGAAACCAGATAAATACCCCGGACCTGATGGGTTTCACGCCCTCTTCTTTCAAAAATGCTATGGATTTATTGGAAATAACTTATGGGAAGCTATAGAATCCACCAGAAACTTTGGAACAATCCTAAGTGAAATAAACAACACCTTTTTAGCTCTTATACCAAAAAAAAGTAATACAAAAGAACCTGGAGATTACAGACCAATAGCCCTTTGCAATACCATCTACAAGATATACTCCAAAGCATTGGCAAATAGATTGAAATTATTAGTGCCCAAAATCATAGCCGAAGAGCAAATGAGGTTTGTCCCTAACAAATCTAGGAGGGGATCATCATAGCTCAAGAAATCATCCATACAATTCAAAATAACAAAGAACCCAATATACTTATTAAAATCGATATTCAAAAAGCATATGATAAGGTGGATTGAAGATTCTTATGTAAATGCCTGGAGGCATTCAGATTCTCCAAAATATGGATCTCTACAATTTTCAGTTGTATCTCCACACCCACAATAACTATCCTCATCAATGAAACCTCGGAAGGTTTTTTTACCATCTCAAGAGGAATTTTCCAAGGTGACCCCATATCTCCCTTCCTCTTTTCCATTATGGAAAACGCCCTTGGAAGGAACATTAAAAAATCTTACTTAGAACAGAAGATTACTGGTGTGATATTATCAACATCCATTCCAAACATTACCCACCAATAGTTTGCAGCTGATACCATCCTACCTGGTAGGGAAGCATTAAAAGAAGCAAACAAATTTAAAGTTATCCTCACCTAATACATGAAGGCCTCGGGCCAGATGGTAAATCCAAACAAATAAAAAATATACTTTCTAAACACTTTCCCAAACCTTCAAACAAAAATCTGCAGGACTTTGGGTTTTAAAGTAGGTATTTTTTTATTCAAATATTTAGGTGTTCCCCTAGATAAAGGTTTTAGAATTACTAACCTATGGGAACCCATATATACCAAACTACACCAAAACATAGATACTTGGAAAGGTAGATGGCTCTCAAATGTAGGTAGGGCTCCAATGATTAGATCATTCCTCTCAGCTATCCCTAACTATCATATGTCAATCCATCCCATCATGAACAAGATCAACAAGGTGATAAACTCAAAATTAAAAAATTTCTTCTGGCAAGGTACATCTAAAAATAAGAAAATGACTTTAATAAAATGGGAGAATATCTGTAAACCTAAAGATAATGGAGGATTAGGGATAAAAAACATACAATGGAAAAATAAAGCCTTAGGAGCTAAACTAGTCTGGAACATGTACAAACATCTTGAAAGGAAATGGACCCAAATCCTCCTCCAAAAATATATTAAAGATGATGAACCTATTAACATTTTCAGAACAAAAACCATGTCAAATGCTCATGCATATGGAACTTCAGGATGTATTGTAAACCAATAATAGACAACAAGATGACATGGGATATTGGAAATGGTGATAATATCCTCTTTTGGGAATACTCTTGGGGAGGATATCAAGCTCTTAACAAAACCTATATCGACCCCAACATAAAAAGAATCCTTAAACAAGAATGGGGAGACAAAATCTCTCACTATATTAATATAGACCGACTTAACACTTCAGGATGGTCTTGGAAGTCATTGGATTAAACTTCTCTAAATGAGGACCAAATAAAGATGCTTAGGATCAACCTCAATAGTAGATTGTTTATCCTTAAAAATAAGCCAGACAAATTAATCTGGGCTGGCTCCAATAATGGAAACTACAATATTAAGGATGGTTATAACCTCATCTTGGATAACCTCCACTTACAAAAAACTCAACTACCACTTAAAATTTGTTGGGATAAATCTTGCTCACCAAAATCAGGAATTTGTTTATGGGTAGCTCTACAAGGACGAATTCTTACAACAAAATGGTTTAAAAAACTTGGCTTTAAAGGTCCTTCGAGATGTCCATTATGCCAACATGCAGAAGAGACTATTGATCATTTCCTATTCAACTGCCCCTATTCATAAACATGTTGGGAAAATGTAAAATCTAAACTAAACTGGTACTCCGCCAACAATGAACACTTTATAGAATTTATAAATTGCTGGCCCACAAAGCAAAATTTCCACATGTATAAGGATATCTAGAAAATTACACCATCCATAATAGTTTGGGAAATGTAGAAAGAAAGAAATAGAAGAATTTTCAAAAATATTGAGATGACCACGAATTCTCTCCTCAACAAAATTGAGAATTGCATTGTCGAAACTTTAAATAATAGACTCAGAAATACACATCACATAGAAGGAACCTTCTCCTCATGGGATAATTCCATACGAAAAAATTGGACCGATCTACTTTTACCACCCCAAGTTGGCCCAGGTGAATCAAAAAGTAAAGCTACTAAAGCTCAATGCCAATGGTCCCCACCAAAGGATGGTATTGATGAACCATAACTGATTGAATGTTTGAAGATGTTAAGTTGATCACCAAAATGCAGAAAGATAATGCAAGACATTAAATCAGTTAGTGGATTGTATTTTCATTGATAAAGATAAAGATTATGCTTTCAGTAATGCATACACGATCAACATTCACTAAGTGACTAAAAACACCGATGGGTAGTGCACCCCGATGGACCGAGAAACCCAAAAGTAAAGTCACAATGATGCCTGAGAAAGAATCCCGACAAGCATTATCGACGAGAAGAACTTCGCAGTGATGCCCGACAGACATACAAACCCGACGGACAGATAACCCCGATAAAGATGCCTGAGGAGAACTGAAGTGTTAACTGAAGCTATCAAAGAGTTAAAAACTGAAAAGAACCAAAGTTTAGAAATGAAAAAATACTTAGCTCAAAAGAGCTAAATATAGAGTTAACTGGTTGCTAACATTGTTTTCATCGACAAGATAAAGCCAAAGATAAGTGAAATATTTAAAGGTATTTTATTCCATTTGTCAAGGATAAATCTACGGGATAAAACTGAAGTAAAGCTTTAAAGAAAGATTGGCTACGATTGCAGATCATGCCAAGAACAAGAAAGTCAAGAACAGAGAAATGGTTATATCATGTCTATAAAGAGACAATCTAATTTATTATAATTTAGGGGAGTGAATAGAGAAAAAAGGATGCTGAAGAGAAACGGACGAAGAACAACTTTATACAGTCCTGATCAATTAAGTTGAGGAAAGAGCTAAATATTTCTGCGAACACTGAGCAACAGAGAAGCACAACATCACCGAGCAGAAAGAAGTGGAGCAAAGGTATTGAAAAGACACATTGATCAGAAAGGTATAATGAGCTTACAATAGATCTGAAAATCTGCAAAGTATAGTTGTATACGTGAACATATCATTTACTGTTTTAGTTTAACCATTTATTCAGAAAGTCTCTTAACCAAGTAGGACTTAACAATCCTTTCTATATTGAGATACATCAAAAGGAGTATCAAAAAGGTTGATCATGAAGATATCATGAGATGCCAGATACCATTTGACAAACTACAGAGGGTTTGGTCATAGAAGGTAGCATAGAGATGCCAAATATCAAGTGACAAACTATTCTATTTAAATCCTCTAACAAGGTCACACCTAACAGTGTGTTTGTAACCTTTAACAGGGCTGTCTCTTCACTGAGCTCACTTTAGAAGAGTGAAAATTTTGGGTTACTGGTCCCAAGTGGTTTTTCCCTTAACAGGGTTTCCACGTTAAATATCCATGTGTCAATGTGTTTATGAGTCATTACTTTAGTGTTTTGCAGTACACATAACTAATTTTGGATTGATTGATATACACTAAGCAATTTACTATTTTTCGGTAAATGAAAGATTGCTAATCGGTAAACAGTAAGAGTAAGGTTTAACAGTGAACTCCGAGCAATAGTTATTTGTTAAGATTGTTTAAAGACATTCATCTTGTAGGACTGAAGATAACTAGAGGCTTAATATTGTGGTACTAAGTTTTTTGGGTTGATTTATTGGAATATTTTTGAGGTCACTGATTCACCCCCCTCCCTCTCAGTTATTCTAACAGGTATAAGTTAAATTTTGATGGAGCTGCTAGAGGAAATCCTGGGATAGAAGGCATATGATGCGTTATCCACTCAAGCAATAACGTTAAAATTGCTAAAATATGTAGACCTCTTGTTTATTTAACTAATAACATGACAGAAATAATAGCTACAATGGAAGGCCTAAACCTTTGTAAAGAATCAGGAATCTCAAACCTAGAAATTGAAGGAGACTCCCAAATTATTATCAATGCCATTAGAACGCGCTAAACCCCCAATTGGAAACTAAGCGCCATACTCAAAAAAACCATGGAATACTTAAATACTTTCCAAAACACCGAATCAAACATATATATCGAGAAGGTAACAAAATAGCAGACCATCTAGCAAACCTAGGAGTAGACGGAAAATATAAAAAATACATAAACCTTGAATATATTAACACTTAATAAAGGAAACAAAATCCAATATAAAAATGATATTGATAATAAAAAACAATAGAAACTGTTGAGATTAATGGGAATTAGTACTGAGAGGGGAGGGGTGAATCAGTACCTCTAAAACTTTTAACACATTTCACCTTTGATCATTAGTAATCATTCTTTATTTTATTACCGACCATATCTGATGTTCTTTCTTATGCATGTAATATTAATTCATAATCTTTAATTTTTTGCAATATTCATAGAAACATTCATGAAAGTAATAAACACATAACACAAGATATGATATCGCAGAAAAATCATGTTAGGAAGTAAAAATTGCGGTGGGGATGACACCCACAAAACTTCACTATCTGCAGAATGGAAGGGAGCCGGTAAAGGCTTACAATTGATCACTTCTGATGATCTACCCTGTTAGGAGTATTAAAGTGGAGACCTGTTAAGATCTACTCTGTTAAGAGCTTTAGCAACACTAATGAAGTGTGCACTCGGTTAAGATATTTACAATAGGACTGTTAGGTCCACCTTTCTTGAAAGGATTTCTTAAGTATACTACACTTGTTAGAATGAGTACAATATGTTTGAACTGACTATATGTAATCTATAATTTCTGATCACAGATCCATTAAAGCTCTCATAATATAAATATCACCTATAGTGATTGATTAATACCTTTTCCTACTCATCGGTAGCCTATGTTCTGTTCTTGAAAATGAATTGATCCTTTTCTGTTCTTCTGCATGAATTCTCTTGTCTGATCCTTATATTCTCTCAGTGGCTACAATCATTATCGAACAACATGTTCACAATAGATTGAGCATCTATTTATACAAGTATTTGACCTATTCTAGAATCACGCGTTAGAATGTTAACTCTTGATCCAAGGTATACAACTTGACCTTGATCCTTTAGTTTGCATGTTTTAAAACAGTTAAACTGATTAAAATAATAATAATTTCATTGCTTTCTCTGCACATAATGGATTTAAAACAAATCAAGAAGATAAATATAAAACTTCAGTGATTTATCTGATATGGAAATTCATATCCACTTTTTGCGGGATGTAACTGACTATCGGTTCTTGATTGTCGGGTTGAATTGAAAGTCTGGTGTTCCTTCATTGAATTGATTGTCGGATTCCCTTCATTTGGCGGGTTCCTCTCTTTGCTGATTCGTCAGGTTGCACTATTGGTTACTCGTCTGGTTCCCTTGTCTTTTTTGTCACCAGGTAACACTGAATAATGTTTGTCAAGATGCTTTATACTTGGCAGTATCGGGTAACCTTGGCGTCGGGTAGTGTTGTGCCCTGTCTATCGGTGTAGTGTAAACCAATGGTGTAGATCATATTTTTCCTTGTATATACTAATGACAAAATATAATGCCTTCAATCTCCCCGTTTGACATTAGTATCAAAAAATAATATGTGCATAATGCTAAAGTGTTTAGTATGTACACCATGTATATATCCTTGTCATTATATGACTCCCCCTAACTGTATGCATCGGTATATTATATGTACATGTATACTTGCCTCTATACTATACACTCCCTGTTCTTTTCTCTTTCAACTGACTGATTGTACAAATCATTTCATCCTTAATTTCCCCTTTTACTGTTGACTATACATATCATTTCCCCCTTTATTTGATACTCATGACAAAAATGTACAACTTATAAGTTGTCAAAAATGTGTAACTTATAATGTGTCGAGAATATGTGAGTGGGTTGTCTTGATATCTTCGAGCAATTTTTCCCATTTTTCTTTAGGAGTTCTAGTGCCATGTGCTCTAGCTCTATTCGTGCATGCATATCATAAATGCTATCTAGGACAGACATTTCTGGGGTGGAAATTAGTGCTCTTGCCTCTGTCATATGTTGTTGCAGTAGTGAGAGTGTCGGTAAGAGTTGTGCTTGAAGCTCATTTACCTCATCTCTGAACTTTGTCTCTGTAATTTGTATGTCTTGTCTCAATTTCCACACTTGCTTGAGCTGCTCATTGTGCAATTTAATTTCCTCTTCACTATTCATGAGAATTTGTGCACTTGTCTGAAGATCAACATCTATCTGTGCTATCTTGTCGGTATACTCCTTAGTGAGTTGATCTAGCGTGCATAAATTTTGTATTAAGGAAATAACTTATGAGATTATTGGATCTATTGTGCTAACTAGTTAAGAAAGCTTTACCTTTTGCAATGCCACTTCTTGGCTTATCTTCTTGGCTAATTTGAACTCATACTTCTGTTCAAGTCTATCCTCCATATCCTTCTTAGCATCTATGTTCTGAGATGTGATTGTATCTGTGAGAACCACTAATTGATCAAGCATTGGGGCTGTTTGATCAATATCTACATCAGGTATAATTTGTTTAAGAATTCCTCATGCTACTTCAAGTACCTTTCCCTCCTTGGTGGCTTTTCTCAATTTGTCTTGCATTGCTTTCCTTTCACAAAGTCTTGCATACTTTGTTAATTCAGTCGGATCCAATGTCCTGGGATCACAAACTGGAATCTCAATGATTTCATCCAGTGTTACTAGATTCTTATGCTTTCTTTTCTTCTTCCTTGATATTTGTGTGGACGCAGATGTATGAACTACCATTGCTAGTTCAGTTGTCTTTTTTTATGCGCTCGGTGAAGGCTTTGTTGATGATGCTTCTTGTGTTTTCTTCTTGAGGTTCACCCGTCGGTTTGGTGAAGACGTCTCTCCATCAACCTTGGGTGTCTCTGCAGATTTATCTTCTGATTTCTTCTCCTGCTTATCTGTCTTGGCTTTTTCACCTTTTTCTTTCTGCTTGTCCTCTATATCTTGTTTATCCTCTTCCTTATTCAGATCAGTAGACTCATCTTTCTGATCATTGGTTGCAGCTTGTTCTGTAGTAGTATCCTTTGTTGCATCGGTTGTGTCCTTGGACTCTACATCACCCTTTTCCTCGGGTATGCTAGTATCTGCTACATTAGATTCTGCATTACCTTCTAGAAGATTTATTGCCTTTATTAGCACTGGCATATTATCCTGAGTTCTCACCTATGTTGCATCTTGATTTGTGTCCTACTCATCAGTTTGATCCTGTTGAGCAGTGACATCTTCATCTTTTTGAAGTTGATCAGCAGGATCCAATTCTGTGATGTCAATTATTGATGTGTCTGGCCATATTTCATCGACAACATCCATGTCTTTGTTTTCTTGGGTCTCCATTTGTTGTTGCTTGATTTGATCCTTAAGTGATATGAATATAACATCATCATCCTTTTGTGGATCCTTATCAGAGTCATACTGAGTGATGTCTTGAATGTCAAGATCATCCATGACTTGGTCTAAGTCAATTGGCCCAACATTATCTACATTGTCCAAAGCAATGTGTTGAGGACTTTCCTTATCTTTCTCCTCCTCTACATGAGGTGTGTCGGTGAGAAGTATTTGATTCTCACGACTTGTTGAATCTGCAAGCAGATCTAGGAGTTGTCTCCATTTGGTCTCGATCATACTATCCAGCTCTATAAACTTATCTTCAAGAAATTTGTAAGCTCTTATCTTAGCTAAAAATTTACTTGAGTGCTTCTTCATTATTTCCTTGATCTCTTCCATCTTTGATTCAGGAGGCATAAGTTTGACAAGTACCCTCTCCCTTTCTTCTTTTTATGTATGTAGAACATATTACCATTGTTGTTAAATTATATTACCCAGCTCTTTGGCTATTTGGCCTATGAATTCTACTGGTACATATTTAAATTTTACCATTGCCCTTATTATGGCATCTTATATCTTGTTTTGGTCCTTAGGCTCAATTTTATCCCATTGTCTGATCTTTCTATCAGTCATTGTACTGGTAGTAGCAATTGACTCAGCGATTTCATCAATTGTTCTAGTAAGAAAAATTTTCTTACTCACATCAGGCTCATCCTCTTTAGAATCTTCAATGTCATCTTTGGTCCTGACCATTCTTTTTCTCCTCTTTGTTGGTGTTTGTTTCTCTATTTGCTGCATTGTTTGCTTTGTTGGTTGCTTCCTCTTATAGGTCCTCACTTGACCTTTCTTCAGAGGTGTAGTATCTTTTGTTGTTTGGCTCCTTGTCCTTTGTTTCTTTGTAGGAGGTGGAGGTGTATCAGATTTAGTTGCCTTGGAATATGATTTCTTCTCATGTTTCCCTTAATCGATGGTACTATGTTCACCGGTTTCCTCTGTTTGTTCTTGTTCCTCCTCATTAACCGATATAATCTTTTCAAGATTCTTTACCATCTTATTCTTCTTGTTTATAGTCTTCTTGATCACTAGGCCTCTTTTTATCTTTGACTTGGCCTCTTCATAAGTGCCAAACCTTGGTTGTTTTCTATCAAGTGGCTCATTGATCAATGCATCAATTGCATTGGTAGCTTGATCTATGTTAATTTCACAATCAAGAGGGGCTAACCAAGCTGTTCTTGGTACAACCAATTTTATATGGGTGAAATCTATATCCACCATAAAACATATCTCATCCCTATGTTTTTCAATTAGTTGCTCAGGGATCCTCACTATTTCCATCATCTTTTCCTTGAATTCAAGGAAGTATGCAGTCATAAATGAATCAAAACTGTCTCCTAGTGACTTAATAAGTTCACTAATTTGAAATGTGACTGGTTTTGTTGCATCCCACTTTACTTTGCCCACTGAAGGAAAGTATTCTTGAAAGTAGAAGAATATACACATGATAAGTGAGCCAAAATTACATGTGTTAGTCTTTGCAGACCTTATTGTTGTCATGTTCTCATCAAGTTACTTTAATATAATCTCATACAGATCCATCTGAATTCCCTTTGTCACTATCTTGTAAGCTGTTCTTACTGTTGTTGATGCAATGCTGTTAATCCTACTTTCTTGAAATATCTTGTAACCAATTACACATGCACCGAACCTCAGTTCTTCATCGGTGATGGTGTTTACCTTAAGACCTCTGTTATCCCACATAGATTTTGTGAGCTTTTGAACTTTTGGCCTAGAGGGATGTTTATGTGCCTTAGGCTTGTCGGTTATTGGATAACCAGTTACATCATGAAGGACATCCTTGGTGATTTTCTTAGGTTAATCTAACCATAATTTTTGATTATGCATTCTTCTCAAAACTAACCTAATCTAGTCAGTTTTGAAAACCCTTGGGAAATATAGGGCATTAGTTATCCCTTTAACCTATAAGTGTTTATGCTCTTCCTTCAGGTTCCCTTCTGCATCACACAACTTCTGGTAAGCTTGGTCTATCTCCAGATCACCTATTTCACCGATCTTACAGAGAATGTAGGACCTTACATCCTCTATTAGCAAAACCCTAGGTGGAATCTTAGAAAATACGCCAGATTCATCAGGTTGTGATGCAGTCTCTGGGCATATCTTGTACTTTGGTTCCACATAGGTGTTGTTCTTTATCAGCCTAACGATATTATTCTTATCATTATTGATCTTCACAGTTCTTGAAGTGGTTGCCATCATTTTTCACATTTAGGGCTTTCTTGAAAATAATAAAAGAGTTCTTCAGTGCCCTCGGTACTTACTTCGATCAGTGAACCTTCTAAATGATCTGTTTGGAGTGCGCTGGATCGAGTCGAGGTTGCTCTGCTATCTGATCTTTTATCGCTCTGGTTTTTCTCTGCTCTTTCTCTTCAGATTGTGTGTGCAAAATGAAGTGCTGCTGTCGAGTATTTATAGACTTTTTCCCTAAGTCTATCATAAATGCTCAATGACTCATCGGGTCACGAAGATGCAGTTCGTTAGGAAGACTTCGACATAACATTGTTGGTGTTGACACAATGCTTCAGGATAGCTGTTAAGATTTATGCTTTCACTGATGGATATCGGTGTTCTATCACGACAACTTTATAACTTTTCTTTCTTACCAATGGGTGTTAGGTTACATTAGTAACTTAGCCATTTTATGTGTTGACCGACAATTCTCGGTAAGTGTAGACAACTCATCCTTTATGTTCACCGATGATTTTCGGTATGTGTTTACCGATGGGATTGTTTTTCTCAAAATTATGTTAAGTAACATAGTATTACATCTTTATTCATGCAAATTTTGACTATCTATCAATTTGTATAATGGAACCGATGCAAAATATGACTTGGTGTAGTGTAGTTCCATACTTACTTGTTTCAGCTTAAGTGGGGGTGGTGATGTCACTAGATCCATTGGATGGGGTGT
The DNA here is from genome assembly GCA_018584345.1 of Thuja plicata. Classification (NCBI taxonomy): domain Eukaryota; kingdom Viridiplantae; phylum Streptophyta; class Pinopsida; order Cupressales; family Cupressaceae; genus Thuja; species Thuja plicata. Next base: position 3,810,423 of record MU224543.1, on the reverse strand, counting down.
CACCATTTGCATTTCTTGGTCTAGCTTTGTCATTACTTGAAGCTTTTATCCACATTTTGTCTCTATCCCTCTGGATATCTTCAATGGTGTTTCCATTGGGATATGTGCTTGTCTCTGTCATTCGATCTTTGCAGTCTTTCTTGAGATGACCAACTTTATGATAGTGTAAGCATGCCATTCTAGGGTTTGTCCAGCCTATGGAAATTTTGGTCCATGCTCTCATGCATTGCAGCAATGTGAACATATCTACCACATTATTTACAATTTGTCCATTTATTGTAGTCCCATACATATTGATTACCGATTCTCTTTGGTTGATAGGGAGTTTGTTGACCTTTAGGCTTCCATGCTTGCCTTTTCTTTTTCTAGCATTCAAGACTTGTGTGCCCATTCATTTTGCATGTAAGACATTATTTGTCCATGTAGGTTTCCTTCTTTGGTTGATCCATCTTAGACTTACATTCATATTCTTTATGTCCTTTCTTGTTACATTTATAACAGAATCCTATGAATGAAGATGTAGATTTAGGAATACCTTTCATTTTGCCTCGGCATACATTTGATGTGTGGCCTTTCTTTCCACAGTGTTTGCATGTAAGATTTCTTGGTCTTGGATTTTCATAGACATTCTTTGGATTGGCTTGATTTTATGATTCTCCATTTTTGGTAAAGCCTAGACCATTGTTGTTGTTGTTGACCCTTCATTGTCCTTCAAGAAAATCACCCATTCTTTTATTGCTTTCTTCAGCCTTTCTGATAATTTCATTATGCTGTTGCTGAACTCTAACCTCATGCTTTAGCTTTTCATTCTCTTCTCTTAGTTCACCGATATCCTGTACTCTTTCAATGAGTTCTATATTCACTCTATTTTCTTCTTGACTCATAACAATAATCTGATTTGTAATCTCATGGTGATGCTCAACATGTCTTTGAATTTATAACTCCTTCTCTTGCAGCTTCTCTATAATCTTCCTTCTGTCATCAATAGCTAGTGTTCTTTCTATTTCAGCTTGTCTAGCATAACTCATCACATCAATCATTCTTACCATCTGGGTCTCTTGACCGATTTGTAGCATCTTTATTTGTTCTGTCAGATGTTGATTAGTCTCCTTTAGATTTGTGATGTTCTCTTTTGATGTATCTGATGCATTACTTGTATTTGATCCTGAAGACTCAAAGACATCTAGAATCTCTTCTTCTTGATAATCTTTTTCATTGCTCCGAGTTGCCATACCTTTTCTCTCATCCAACATCTCTCTCATCTTGATTCTGGCTTCTTTATACTGTTCATAGAACATCTGTATCTCAAGATTTTTATCAATTTTGTACTTCTCCATTGTATGATCTTTGCTCTTAAGCCTTTAAGCTTTCCAAGAAGAGACTTGGCTCTAATACCAATTGTTGGGATTAATGGGAAGTAGTACTGAGAGGGGTACCTCTAAATTTTTTAACACATTTCACCTTTGATCATTAGTAATCATTCTTTACTGTATTACCAACCATATCTGATGTTCTTTCTTATGCATGCAATATTAATTCATAATCTTTAATTTTTTGCAACATTCATAGAAACATTCATGAAAGTAAAAGAGCTGGAATGGAGTGTGAGCAGGAGGGGGGGGGAGGAGAAAAGGCGGGAGAAAAAAATTTGAATTTCAAAACTGGAGGGAAGTTGGGAGCTGAGGGATTTGTTGTAGGATCTACGACAAAAGGTGTAGAGACTGCTATTAGATCATTGGAAAAAGTTGGAGGATCTACGGTGGTGTTGTCCAGCGGGGATAATGGGTCAGAAATGGGACTAGAGGCAAAAAAACTAAAAGATTTGAATGTTGGGGGAGAATCATCTCAAGGTAAGTCACATGGTCTCTTCGTTAATCTGGGGAAAGGGAAATGGGCGGGTCTCTTTGGTATAAAACCCTTGGGTAAGTCCTTATTCCCTAAAGTGGATATTCTTTCTAACCCACTGAAAGATGAATTTGGTATTCATATACCAGATTAGTTAGTGGACCACACGATTTTGATCACGACTTCAACTTTGGTAGGCAAATTCTTGTGTCCAAGACCAAATATATATCTTTTTAGATCCTTTGTAGATAAAAAATGGAGGCTTAAAGGTCAAGTTGATGTAGCGGCAATGCCTAAAGGTTTTTTCTCCTTTAAATTTTCTAATGGGGAAGACCTTTCTAAATTCCTATGTGGGGGTCCTTGGATGATGGGAAAATCCTCCTTATCTCTGCAAAAATGGACAACTAGCCTCGACTATAATGATAGATTATTTACTGTAGCGCCAGTTTGGATTCGTCTTCCTGGGATTCCTTTAGAATATTGGCATGAAGATATTCTAATAGCTATTGCAGGATCCTTTGGGGAGCTTCTATCTATAGATCCAATGACAAAAGATAGAACAAGACAAGTTTACGCAAGGATTTGCTTAAATATTCAGCAGAATGTTGATCTTCCTCAGTGACTAACCATGAAGTTGAAGCTGGGGACATGGAATCAAGAGATTGAATATGAATTAATGTCTTTTGCATGCTTCATATGTAAGAAATATGGTCATTGGGCTAAACATTGCCCCCAAAAGACCCAAAAGGAAAAGAAGAAGGACCAGGATCAAATCAAAGGACAGAGAATGGAATGGAAAAGAAAAATAGAGGAAACAAATGTCATCCCAAAAATGCTGGAAGGAAATAAGGATCAGATGGAAGAAAATGTGAATGGTAAAATAAATGAGAATAATTAGAAGGAGCAAAAAGGGGAAGCTGTCCAAGAATTTGTGATGCAAGTTCCCGAAGAAAGGAAAATCGAGTTCACAAGCAAGAAAATAATAGCAGAAGAAAGAGGGGAACTTGCCACAGTAGAAACCAAAAAAAATGATTCATGGATAGAAGAAAATGTGACTCCTTCTAAAGGATAAGAGAAAGAAAGGTACCCTAAACATGAGGAGTCTCTGGAAGATTTAGAAAAAAAATGGTCAGACGAGAAACAGGAGAAGGAGAGTGACCCAATTAGGGGAAGGAAAAAAGACTCCCCAGTAGAACAGAACTAGAATGATAAACATAAGAAGAAGGAGGAAGAAGCAGAGGAAAACTCTTGGTCAACTGTGGGACACTCAAAGAAGGGATTAGGTAAAAAAGGCCCAAAATTCCCCGAAGGAAACCTCCCTGCTTATGAAATGAACTATAGCTCAGGAAAGAAAGCTAATAGATATTTAATGGGGAAATCAAGTAAGAAGGTAGGAGGCCAAAAGCCAGGAGTCTTGACAAGATAGCAGAAAGCAGACATAGGAACTCCAAAACTGGACAAAGGTAGAAAATTAGAGAAAACTCAAAGGGAAGAGGAAGAAAAACAAAATATTGCTGATGGAAAACAACTCACTATCCATAAGGTTTTTTCCCCAATCCTTAAATGAAGATTATTTCATGGAACATTCAAGGACTCAATGGTCCTCACAAGCAAGATGTTGTTAGGAACTTAGTTAGAGATTCAAAGCCTGATATTCTTTTGATTCAAGAAACTAAAATGAGTAAAGATAAAGTAGAGAACTTGAAGTAATTAAAAAATGGAAATTGTTTTGGTCGTAGTTATGAAGGGGCTTCTGGAGGATTGGCTATCTTCTGGAACCAATCTTGTTTTGACTGTCATCTCCTAAAAGAGGATAAAAATTTTCTTGCTGCTAATTTCTGGAGTTTAAAGGATAATTTGTCTTGGACCTTAATCAATGTTTATGCTCCCAACACAAAAACTGGAAGACTTAAGCTTTGGAAGAAATTGCATGATCAGATGGAAGTTAGTCAGGAAAACAAATTTCTCATAATGGGAGACTTTAATACCCCATTAAAGTAGGAAGATAAAAAGGGAGGAAACTTATCTCAAGTGGAAAGTAGAGTCGATTTGATGGACTTTATTATAAATGAAGGTTTGCTGGATGTTGATCTGGAAGGGATCAACTATATTTGGTCTAATCGTAGGAAGGGAGCTAATCTCATTCAAGTCAAGCTTGATAGGGTGTTGATCAATCTGGAATGGTACACTAAGCTTTCTTGTGCCCTTTCTTACCTCACCAGAATTGGTTCAGATCATTTCCCCATTTCCTTTAATGTTCTTCATTTCACAGGCAAAATAAATGCTCCCTTTAGATTTGAGAAGATGTGGCTAGACCATCCTGATCTGGAAAATAAAATTATGGACTGGTGGAATATTAATGTGGAAGGAACAACAATGTTCAAAGTGGTGAAGAAACTGGCTAATGTGAAAGATAATGTTAAAAGTTGGAACAAGAACATCTATGGTGACATCTTCCAATCCAAAAATAAAACCCAAAAGGAACTGAAAGAAATCCAGGAGGAAATTTAAAGGAATGTCTTATCTAAAAATATAAGAACCCAAGAGAATGCTGTCCTTGTAGATTTTCACAATTTTATAGCCAAAGAGGAGACTTTCTAGAGATAGAGATCATCTGAGAACTCAAGAGAATGCTATCCTTGCGGATTTTCACAATATTATAGCCAAAGAGGAGACTTTATGGAAACAAAGATCCATATCTCTTTGGTTAAAAGCAAGAGATAAGAATACTAGATTCTTCCATCTCACTACTCTAAAACACAAGGCAATAAACAAAATTTATTCCTTGTCAGCTACTAATGGTAAAATAACCAAAGAAGAAGAAATAAGGGAAGAAATGATGGGGTATTTTGCGACATTATTATCTAAAGATCAAAATGTTAACTTAGAAGACCAAAGGAAATTACTAGCCTCAATTCCTTGTAAAATGGATCATTCTGCTAATGTTCTCCTAAAAGCCATCCCCTCGAATACCGTAATTAAGAAGGTTGTCTTTTCTTTCGAAGGAGAGAAATCACCAGGCCCTGATGGGTTTCAGATGTTTTTCTTCCAGCAGTTCTGGAGCATTGCTGGGAATAATGTTTGTTCAGTAATTAAAGAATTCTTTGGAACAAAATCTATCCTCAAGGAACTTAATTCAACTTTTATAGCTCTCATTCCAAAAAAAACTGGAGTGGACACGGTCGATGGCTTTAGATCAATAAGTCTATGCAAATCTCTATACAAAGTCATCTCAATGGTCATGACTTTTAGAATTCTGAGATTATCTCCCAATCTTATCTCTCCTCAACAGAATGGGTTTGTTTTGGATGACAAATTCTGGACTCTATTATAGTGGTGCATGAGAATATTCATTCTCTTCGTACCTCTAAAAAACAAGGATTCTTGATGAAACTGGACTTGTCAAAATCCTATGACAGAGTGGATTGGTCTTTCCTGTCAAAAAACCTTAGTTCTTTTGGCTTTGATAAAGATGTGATAAGAATAATAATGCAATTGGTGACTACAGTGACTTCTTCAGTGCTTTTTAATGGGGGTTCTTCCATTTTCTTCCACCCCACAAGAGGTCTAAGACAAGGTGATCCCATCTCCCCCATTCTCTTTGCTATTATGGCGGAAAGCCTTGGGAGATACATCAATAGTATGGTCATGTCAGGTCATATTTTTGGTCTCCAAGCTTCCTCTTCCCTGCATAAGTGCTGCCATGAACAATTTGTGGATGACACAATTATGATGGGGGAAGCCTCTATTAAGGAAGCAAGGAATATAAAAAAGTATTTGAATACTTATACAAATTCCTCTGGTCAATCAATTAATTGGGAGAAGAGTTCTCTTTTCTTCTGCAATACTCCTGAAGAAAGACAAAGGAAGATATCTTCAATTTTGGGTTGCAAGATATGGAATCTTACCTCTACCTATTTGGGTCTCCCTCTTTGTCACAAACTGGATGAATCTTTCTAGAATGGTATCCTTGACCTTTTTCACAACAAGATGGCAGGATGTAAAGGAGCTACTCTAAGTCAAGCTGGAAAAGTTTAGCTGCTAAAATCTACTCTCCAAAATCTTCCAGTCTATGTGTTCAGTCTCTTTAAAATTCCTCATAAGTATGCATACTTGATTGAAAAAATTCAAAAAATATTTCTTTGGTCAAGAGTTGAAGAGAAGAGGTTAAGTCTTGTGGCCTGGGAGGTGGTGTGCAAACCTAAGAAGATGGGAGGGCTTGGTATCAGTAGTATAAAAAATACTAATAAGGCTTTGCTGGCAAAAAAGTGTTGGAGAATCTTTGAAGAGGAGAAGGATGGAATGCCATTATCAAGAGAAAATATCATTTGACTTCTTTGGAGGAAGTGCTAAGGAACCTTTTGGATATCAATGGTTATTTCATTTGGAATAGTATTAGGAAAGGAAGGGACCTAATTAGAAAAGGGATAAGATGGAAGATGGGAAATGGAAGGAAGATAAACTTTTGGATTGATAACTGGCTAAAGGAAGAAGCTCTAAGTGAGAAGCAAGAATGGATGCCAGTGATTCTAGATTGTAAAGAAATAGTTGGAGAGAGGGTATCTGATTACTGGATCAATGAAAAATGGGTGGACCTTAGCTCCTTTGATGTATCACTCAATTTGGTCAATAAGTATCTTACACCCTGGTTTGCAAGAGAAGAACATGACTCTTTGATATGGTGTCCGGGGGCTAATGGAAAATTTTTGGTCTCTTCTGCTTCTGCCCTTCTTCTCCCCAAGGAAGATCACCCTATTAGTTATCAGGTATGGAATAACAAGCTTATACCTAAAATTAACATGTTTTTTTGGCTCCTTGTTCAGAACAAAATTCTAACAGTGGACAATCTTTGTAAAAGGGTATTTAGTATGCCTGACAGATGTATTTTTTGTTGCTCTGAAGCTAAAAAATGTAACCATCTTATGATTCATTGTACTTATACTTGTAAAGTGTGGAACTCTATTTTCAATTATTTCAAGCTAGACTGGGTGAAACCTAATAACTTCCAGGATATGGTTAAACAATGGCACTGTCCCATTAATGGTAAAGAAGCCAAAGACCTTTGGAGGATGTTTCTTCCTCACTTCACTTGGAGAATCTGGAAGGAAAGAAACAATAAAATATTTAGAGAAAAAATCTCATCCTATGAAATAGTGGCCAATAGTATTTGAAGAAGCTTGCTGGAAAATTTTAAAAGTCATCTTCCTAGAGACTCCCCCTGTAAGAACACTCAGAGTATAAATGATAATTTTAATATGAATTATCAAGAGCAAAAAGACAAGGATTTAAAATTAAGGAAAAACACTAGATGGGTAGCTCCTCTGATTGGCTAGGTCAAAGATAATTTTCATGGGGCAACTAAAGGGAATTTGGGAAAAGTTGGAGTGGGAGGTATTATAAGAGACCCTCCTGGTAATTGTTTGGGAGCTATTGCTGCCCCTCTGGGAGTTCAAACTAATCATGTTGCCGAAGCAATGACAACCCTTCAAGTTGTTATGTTGGCTAAAGATATGGGTTTTAATAATTTTTGGTTGGAGGGAGACTCTCTAAACATAATAAACTATATTAAGGGAAATCATGAAGCTTCCTGGACCATTAGCCACATAATTGATAAAATCAAATTGTTAATGCTCCTTTTCAAAGAAAGTCACATAACCCATGTTTTTAGGGAAGGTAATAAGCCGACGGATGACTTAGCTAATGTGGGGGTTCAAATTGACGCCATCCAATGATGGAGAGGGGAAGTGGATCTCAATATGGAGATTTTGTGTCTTATCAGGTATGATAAGATTAACCATATTGAAGGCTTGATTAATAAATATAATTAATGATGAGGCCATCACTTAAGATGAAGTGTCATGATAGCTGTCACTCAAGGGATGCAAGATTCATGAAGATTGTGATTTCGCACAGATTATGGGTTTTAATGAGCATTTTGAAACTGAATAATCACAATAGTATCGCCTTTCAGTGTATTGCGTTCCAACCTTCTCATTCTCTGCATATTCAGAACTCGTCAAGCATAATGGGGGGTGGTTTGAAGATGGAGGAGCTGATGGATTGTACAAAGTGGAAAAAAAAGAAGAAAGTCTGGAAGAGGCTAAAGAAGGGTGATGTGACCCAGTATCTTGAGAAGCTTCATGGAAGGGATAAGGAAATAATGAAAAAAAATGTAGATGGATGGAAGAACGGGAAGGTAAATATGTGGGGAAAGTCCTTTACTTTGACTATGAGCATAATCTTAGAGTTCACGGGCCTTTCTTGCGAAGGAATGAAATTTTACAGGGATGATAAGCGGGCTGGGACTCAAGCCTTCAAAATATTTCCAAAAATGGAAGAAGAAGAAGCCCTTTTGAGCAAAGGAATGGGGGATTATGTGGATATCAAAAAAATTAAGTCTCACTGGGTGGATATTTTGACAATGATGATCGAGTATTTCACCTTGGATGGTCATTACTCCAAGATTTATAACCTCCATTTTGTTCTGGAAAATCATTTTAGGCACAATAAAAAGGTTTCATTTCCTTTCTATCATCTAATCTCGCTGCATAATAGTGTTATGGAGCACAGGAAAAAAGTGAGTAACCCGGTGCTTTATGTAGGGCTTATTCTGTTAATTTTGGAATATGCTATAAATCAAATTCTGGAGCCTATCCCCAAAAGGGTTAAAGGGAATGCTAGGAAAGCCAAGCTGGATAAAAAAATAGAGCCTGAAGAAAAGGGTAAGAACCAAGAAGAAGGTGAATCTAGAAAGGTAGGAGGAAATTGATGACCAAACCCTAGATATTCAGGTTAATGAAGATGAGATTCAGAAAGAGGAGAAGGAGGATACACCTGTGACTGAAGAGGAAGCTCAAGAGATAAATGAAGAGACTCCAGTTAGGGATAAAGATGATCAAATGAGCAAGGAGGATGCCCAGACAAATGAGGAGGAAACACCTATGACTAATGATGATGAGAATAGGGATAATGAAGTTGGGAACCAAGAGATGGAAAAAGATGAAGATGAAAAAGAGGGAGATGAAAAGGAGGATAATAATGAGGAAATAAATGATGGTAAGGGAAATGAGGATAAAATTGAGTAGCTGATCTTGAAGGATGGAAACAAGAATAAGAAGAAACAAAGAATGGACCCTGAAATGGTAGGATTTGATATTGATGAAAGAATTCCTAAAAGAAAAGAGGACCACAGGGCTTTCATGGAGAACTGGCTCAGTGAGGAAATGAAAACAATGAAGCAACACCTGAATGAGATGCAAGAAGCTATGGAGCCCTTCAAATCCAAGCTTGAAGATATGGAGAAGAACATGTTGATTAAGGTTAAAAACAACAACAATGATGAGGAGATCACTGCTAGAGTCAACGCTCTTGTGGAAGAAAAGATGCAAGATATGAAAAAGCAAATCAGCCACAACGGGCACATGATAAGTATCATTCTCAAACACAGTAATGTAGGGCTTCAAGTTTTTTTTCAGAACCTGAAAGAATTATATGCTTACCTGGAAAGAATTTTGCTGGAAAATACAACAATTACCATTGATGACAAGGCAAGGAGCTCAGGCCTAGGGACAAGAACCCAAAGTGGCATAAAAAGGAAAGTCCTAGAGATTCCAAAAGAGATGAAGGAGTCCATTGACAAAATGGAAGAAATTCAAAAGGAGACAGAGGAAGCCTACCAAATTATGATGTAGTTTCTTTTATCTGTTCTGGAAACTTTGCTGGAAGTTGTGCAGGAAACTGTGCATTTTTTTGGCAGTTTTTTGTATTCCTTTTTTTGGGTTTTGGGTATTTGTCGGGGTCCTCCTTTTTATTCGTAGGAGGATTTCTATGTTTGTATGGGCTTATGATGCTGATCTCTAGTATTATTTTGTAAAAGGTTTCGGGGTCCTTTCAAAACCTATTTTTACCTTAATAAAAAACATTCATGAAAGTAATAAACACATAACACAAATATGATATCGCAGAAAACTCATGTTAGGAAGTAAAAACTGTGGTGGGGATGGCACTCACAAAACTTCACTATCTATAGAATGGAAGGGAGCCGGTAAAGGATTACAATTGATCACTTCTAATGATCTACCCTGTTAGGAGAATTAAAGTGGAGACCTATTAAGATCTACTTTGTTAAGAGCGTTAGCAACACTAATGAAGTGAGCACTCGGTTAAGAGATTTACAATAGGACTGTTAGGTCCACCTTTCTTGAAAGGATTTCTTAAGTGTACTACACTTGTTAGAATGAGTACAATATGTTTGACCTGATTATATGCAATCTATAATTGCTGATCACAGATCCATTAAAGCTCTCATAAGATAAATATCACCTATAGTGATTGATTAATACCTTTTCTTGCTCGTCGGTAGCCTGTGTTCTGTTCTTGAAATTGAATTGATCATTTTCTGTTCTTCTGCATGAATTCTCTGGTCTAATCCTTAGATGCTCTTAGTGGCTACAATAATCATTGAACAACATGTTCACAATAGATTGAGCATCTATTTATACAAGTATTTGGCCTATTCTAGAATCATGCATTACAATGTTAACTTTTGATCCAAGGTATACAACTTGACCTTGATCCTTTAGTTTGCATGTTTTAAAATAGTTAAGCTGATTAAAAAAATAATAATTTCTTTGCTTTCCCCACACATAATAGATTTAAAACAAATCAAGAAGCTAAATATAAAACTTCAGTGATTTATCTAACATGGAAAGTCGGATCCACTTTTTGCGGGATGTAACTGACTGTCGGTTCTTGATCGTCGGGTTGAACTAAAAGTCTGTCGGTGTTCCTTCATTGAACTGATTGTCGGGTTCCCTTCATCTGTCAGGTTCCTCTCTTTTTTGATTCATCGAGTTGCACTGTTGGTTACTCGTCGGGTTCCCTTGTCCTTTTTGTCATCGGGTAACACTGAATACTACTTGTCGGGATGCTTTATACTTGGCAGTATCGGGTAACCTTGGTGTCGGGTAGTGTCGTGCCCTGTCTATCGGTGTAGTGTAAATCGATGGTGTAGATCATGTTTTTCCTTATATATACTAATGGAAAAATATAATGCCTTCATAAACTATGTTAGAACAATATTTAAAATAAACGGTTGCAATCAACTAATTTTCAAACTCCTAAACTTAGCAAATTTAAGCTGCTTTTTGAAATTAATAGAATTATCAACACAATAATAGAAACAAAAATCCTAAACGACTATGAAAATAAATATCATTAATTATGCAAGAAATAAATAATAAAACCTATAAAAAAACATTAATAGTAATTATCACAAACCAAATCCCTACGACCATTAAACCAACCCTCAATCATTAAAAGACTACCCAAATCCAAAAAATCTCCTCTCACGAGATCACCCATTCACATTTATTTAAACAAGTCTTGAATTACTACATTATGAATAAGACCTGTACTAATCATATATGAGATGGCTTAAATTCAAGCTCCACATGCATCAAAGTATGAACTCCCACACAATTCCAATCCCAACCATCATCATAACAAGGCATGATGACATAAACCCAGATAATAAAGCCAAGTAAATACCCACGATTTAATCCAGAACTTCCGCAGGACAAAAATGTACCTAAAAGAATAGGCATTCATTCTAAATTAGTATCGTTACACAGATAAAACTAGAAAGAAGCACCTTGATGGAGAAAAACGTACTCACCTTTCCCAATGGGAAGAGACAAATGGCATTTCAAGGCCCCATATTACCAGAGCGGTGGAACAAAATTTTACTGGATATTCCAAATGCGAGTAGAAAGGTGCTGGAAAAGTGTTTAGGGGAGTTTTATTTTGAAAATGAATACACAGTCCATGTGAATGGACATATTGTTGGCCTCTTCATCTCACTAGCTGTGGAAGCAGGTTACTCGAAAGAAGAGATCATCAACACAACAAGGAAAATCTTCATAGAAGATATCCTTGTAGGTTTAGACAAAGCGATTCACTATATTGATATGGAGAAACGTATCCCATACCCCAAAATCTACATGAGAATTAATGAGGACCACATTACCAATATACCAATCTCTCAAAAATGATGGATAATCACCGACAAAGAGGGATCAATCTTCGAAACCTTCTGGCCAGAGATGAAGAGGAACATGGATTTCCTAATGAAGTCTATGCATGAAAATCTAACATCAACAACATGGGTTATAGACTATTGGAAAGAAGAAGGCTACAATATACCCGAGGAATACTATGAAGAATATGTCCAAAATGTATGATTCATCTCGCCAAATATCAAATGCAATACTCACAGTTTAAAGGGGAGCAGTGAGGAGGACGAAGCGTTGATAGTATTCAAGCAGAAGAAAAAAGGGACTAGTGGAAACTAAGATAAGTTAGTAGAATACAATAGTATAGTAGGAAAAATATATATTAGAAGTTTATGTATTGTATAAGCAGAGCCAACCTCTAAAATTTTGTTTTAAAAAAGTAACCCTGCAACTCTACAGTACATTTTATACTTTGAAACTCTATGAACATATGGTTAAATAGATAAGTACTATGATTTCTAAGAAATGCTTCATTTTAGAGGGTTTTTTTAGCTAATTTCCTTAATATAGATGCAGAATCTGCCTCTACAGTCTATTATACTACGCATAATAGTGATGCAGATATCCTCATTTCAACTTAATAAAAAGGGTAAATAATAGAGAATACATATATACATAGATACACATATTTAATATATATATATATATATATACACACACACACACACACACATACATACATACATACATATATATACTCTTTGTTTTATGCATATAGACTATTATGTATCATAGATCCTGTACATTCATCAAAACCCATCTAGACACTCAAAACAGACTTAGTTCATAACTCATCTAAATTAGAAACCTCATGAAACTAGCTCTGCTAAATACCAATTAATAATCAATTATGGACCATCTAACTTCCTTGTAGAAATTATCTTATAAATCAAGCCTAAATTAGTAAACACTACTTCCTCGCTATTAAAAAAGTCTACCTATTAACCTAAGAATATATTAGTTGAATATCAACATTGGCAATAGATAACATCCCCTTCTATCTTTCACAATCCCAACTTATTATTGATAGAGGAATTCTGATGAAATATTGTGCCATTAATATGCAAAGGAAACAATTTTTGAACCATCAGTACATGATCACCGAAAGATAGAAGTTTACAGTATAAACTGACAGAGAAGACAACAGAGGAACCCCAAAGAAGTTTATAGTATAACCCGATAGAGTAGTCAATAGTGTAAACCAACAAAGCGGACACCAAAGGAACCCGATAATTTTTTTTACAGAGCAACATGATGGGTAGACTAAAGAGCAAACCCGAGCACCAGTCTACCGAGAGACAATTTTATTATGAGAAATGTGGATTTAACTTACACGTCAGATAAAACACTTAAGTTTTATATTTAGATTAAAGCTTAGCTTCAAATCCTTTTCTTGAGGGACAAGTAAAGTAATTGTAATTTTTTAATCAGTCTAACTGATTGAAAACATGCAAACTAGGAGATCAAGGTCAAGTTGTAAAACTTTGATCATAGAGTTATCATTGTAAAGCATGAAACTTATTTAGGTCAAATTCATTGTATAAATAGATGTGTAATCAATTAGAACAAATGATGTGATGATGATTGTAGCCGCAGACACTTATATGGATCAGAGACAAAGTTTTAGGTAGAGGGACAACAAAAGATGGAATCAGTTATAAAGAACAAGATCCAAGGCTACCAAGTAGAACATAGGTATTAATCAGTCACTATAGGTGATACATCATATTTTAAAATTTAATGGAACATTCTAGATTGCATATACTCAGGTCAATAAGTATTTTTGACTACATTCTAACAAGTGTAGCAAATAGAAGAAATCCTTTGAGAAGGTGGATTTAACAATCCTTTTGTAAATATCTTAACTGAGTGCACACTAAACAATGTTGCTAAAGCTCTTAACATAGTATACCTTAACTAGTCTAAACATGTTACTCCTAACAGGGTAAGATCATTAGAAGTGATCAAACTTGTAAGCCTTAATTGACCCCTTCCATTCTGCAGATAGTGAAGTTTTGTGGGTTTCATCCCCACCGCAGTTTTTACCTTCTAACAAGGATTTTTTGCGTTACCAAATCTTGTGTCATGTGTCATTACATTTCATGAATGTTTATATGAATGTTTACATGCAAATTATGTTTATGAATTGCTATTACACACATAGAGAAAGAATAACAAATATGGTTAGTAATGCGAGGATTTGATTACTAAAGGATTAAGGTTAATTGACAAAAAGTTATAAGGGTATTGATTCACCCCTCCCCTCTCAGTACACACCATTTTATTATTCCAATAATTGGTATCAGAGCTAGATATCTTATTTGGAAAAGTTTAAAAGACTTAAGAGAAAAGATCATACAATGGAAAGGTATAAGCTAGACAAGAGTATTGAGAATAATAAGCTGGAGATACAGATCTTCTATAAACAATATAAAGAAGCTAGAGTCAAGATGAGAGAGCTACTAGATGAAAGAAAGGTTATGGCATCTTGCTGTAATGAAACAAACTATCATGAAGAAGGGATACTTGATTTATTTGAGTCATCAAGATCTACATCTTGCAATCCATTAGACACATCTGAAGGAAGCATTACAATTCTAAATAAAATCAATCTACATCTAGATGGACAAGTGAAATCACTCCAAATCAATCAAGAGACACAAATGGTAAGAATGATTGAGGTTATGAATAATGCTAGACAAGATGAGCAGGAAAGAACAATAGCTATTGATGACAGGAGGAAGATCACTGAAAAGCTACAAGAAAGAGAGTAAGAAATATGAAGACTTACTGAACATCATCATGAGATCACCAATCAGATTATTATTATGAGTTAGGAGGCAAACCGAATGAACATAGAACTTAATGGAAAATTGGAAGCTTATGGTGAGCTAAGAGAATAAAATGAAAGACTGAAGCATGAAGTAATAATTCAGCAACAACACAATGATATGATCATGAGAGCTGAAGAAAGTACAAAAATAATGGATGATTTTCTGGATGGACAAAGAAGAGTCAACAAAAATACCAAACTAGGGTATATCGAGCATGGAGAATCACCTTACCAAGCTGATTTGAAAGATGTATACACAAATCCAAGACCAAGGAGGCATTCATGCAATTACTATGGAAAACTAGGCCACACATCAAATGTTTGCAGGAGCAAAATAAAAGGTATTCCTAAATCTACATCTTCATTTATAGGAAATTGTTATAAATGTAACAAGGACATAAATCATATGAATGTAAATCTGAGGTGAAAAAACCAAAGAAGGAAACCTACATGGAAAAATATTGTCCTACTTGAAAAATTCATATGCACATATCTCTTGAATGCAAGAAGAAGAAAAAGCAAGCATAGAAGCCTAAAGAAAAAGAAAATGCTTATAAACCAAAAAGAGTCGGTAACTCATATGTTTGGGATTACAACACATGGAAAAATTGCACAACATGTGGTAGATATGGACACATAGACGCAAACTGCATGAGAAAATAGATAAGAAGGTCTAGAAGTTGGACTAACCACGGAATGGCATGCTTACACTGTCATAGGGTTGGTCATCTATGTTAGTAATAACTGAGAGGGGGGGGAGGGGGTGAATCAGTGGCCTCAAAAATTTATCCTTTAAACTTTAATCCACCAATCAATATACCTCAGATTATTAAGTCCCTACAAGATGCACACCTTAAAATACTTGAAACAATTAACTGTCTGTCAGTTTACCTTGTCTGTTCTTATTCTCCTTGATTACCGATAAGTAGTAAAACTTATTTACCGATAATCAGTAAATATGCAGAGTATACCAATTAATCCAGAAATGCATATGTGAAATGTAAAACAATAAAGTAATAAACCATACACACATAACACATGGATTTTAACATGGAAACCCTATTACGGGGAAAAAACTACTGGGACCGGTACCCCAAATTTTCACTCTTCTGAAGTGAGCACTGTTAGGAGCCAACCCTGTTAAAGGTTACAAACACACTGTTAAGTGTGACCTTGTTAGAAGATTTTTATACATAGGTTTTCACTTAGTATCTGGCATTTATTTTTCTACCATCCTTGAATCAGCCTCCTTCTTAGACTATCAATAGGTTTTAGGAAAATCTTGCTACCATCCTTGAATCAACCTCCTTCTTAGGCTGTCAATAGGCTTTATGCAAATTCAATGCTACTTTCATGAATCAACCTTTTTGGTAATCTGTTAGGATATACCTCAATTATAGAAGACTGTTAAGTCCTGCTCTATTAAGAGACTTGATGCTTCAATGGTTAAACTGAAACATTATGACCTATTTCTAATGAAACTTTGAATTGTAGATTTTTAGATCTATTTAAGTATAATACCTCTCTGATCAATGTATCAATTCAATTCCTTTGTGCTCCACACTTTCTACTCTGTGATGTTGTGCTTCACTGTTTGTTGATGTCTGCAGAATTCTTTAGCTCTCCCTCATCTTGATTGATCAGGACTGTATGAATTTTATCCTTCACGAGTTTCTCTTCAACATCCTCTTACTATTCACTCCCCTTCCATGTATCTAATTGAATGTAGAAATGAATTATGCTTGTCTCTTATATAGACATGATATTCCTTAATTCATGATTCTTGGCGTGAAAAACAATCCAGCCAAATTGATTTACGGCTTTCACTCCTAATTTATCTCGTAGTTATCTTCTTTCCAAATGTATAAATCTTCTTTAAATCAATTACTTAACTATGGTTGAATAAAACAAATAAAACAACCAGTTAAGTCTATCCTTAAGCTCTACCAACTAGATATTTTGTCATTTTCTGAATTTTTGTTCCGTCGGTCAATTCTGCAGTTCATCGTCGATGATAACTGCTAGTTCCGTTGGTGTAACTCCAGTTAGCTTCGGGATCTCCGTCCGTTGGGAAACTCTATTTTAATTTCATTGGGAATCTTGTGATTCTTCTTCATCGGGCAACACTATCTTCTATTCGTCGGGCATCACTGTGATTTTTTCTCTGTCTTTACCGATGGTGTGCACTCCGTTGGTGTTGTCTGGTACTTAGTGAATACTTGAATTTTATGCATTGCTGAAAGCATAATCATTGTTCCATTGATCCTCTAAAGTATTTGGCATTATGTACATGACTGTACAGATGATATCAAGTTGACATCAATGACAATATAAACCATTAACTGTTTTAATATCTTGTATCATCTTCAACTTAACATTATCAAACATTCAATCAGTTACATGTCATCAATCTCTCCCTTTGGCATTGATGGAAACATACTATATTATCACACTATATTGTTTCTAATACAATATGAAATACAATTGTTGAGATTCATCAAATTACCAAACAGTTTGTTTTGATAATTGATAAAAATGTTTGACCGTCAGTAAGCTCTGTGTTAGCTTAGATTTGATTCTTGTAGCTTTCTTTGTTTCTTCTTCTAATGTGTTGTGTCCTCTTTTTGTGTCAATTTCTCTCTTTTGACTGTTCTTCTTCTTTGATGTCTCTGTCTTTTGTTTGCAAATTTTATACAAATTCTCTCTCTATGGATATGATCTCTCCCTGTTTGGAGTAATCTAATAATGAATAGTTTCTGATGATAATATGGATACATTCTCTCCCTTTGACAACAATGCCAAACAAATATTTTACAAATATCTGACATTCATGTCAAACAATTATTTTCTTCTATCCATAATATATTCCTTGAATTTCCCTTATCTATCATCAATACAACAATATGCTCTGGTGCATGTTTCTAATATATACCTTTCTGTATATAGATGTAGCTTTGAAGTTCATCTTTTTCTTGCATCAATCATGAATGATATTCTTATAATATATGGATGATGCAACCTTCAGTCCTTTAATGACTGGTGGACATGGGTTTGACCCCTAGTCTCTTTCTCAGGTACTCAAATGTATCCTTGGGCAGTGGCTTGGTGAAGATATTAGCCAATTGTTCTTTTGATTGCACATATTCAAGTATCACCTCTTTTTCTTGAA
>MU224543.1:3777259-3787859 GCA_018584345.1 Thuja plicata | reverse complement strand
TTTAGGCAAATCTTGCTACCATCCTTGAATCAACCTCCTTCTTAGGCTATCAATAGGCTTTATGAAAATTCAATGCTACTTTCATGAATCAACCTTTTTGGTAATCTGTTAGGATATACCTCAATTAAAGAAGACTGTTAAGTCCTGCTCTGTTAAGAGACTTGATGCTTCAATGGTTAAACTAAAACATTATGACCTGTTTCTAATGCAAATTTGAATTGCAGATTTTTAGATCTATTTAAGTACAATACCTCTTTGATCAATGTATCAATTCAATTCCTTTGTGCTCCACACTTTCTACTCTGTGATGCCGTGCTTCACTGTTTGTCAGTGTCTGCAGAATTCTTTAGCTCTCCCTCAGCTTGATTGATCAGGACTGTACAAATTTTATTGTTCACCAGTTTCTCTTCAGCATCCTCTTACTATTCACTCCCCTTCTGTGTATCTGATTGCATGCAAAAATCAATTATGCTTGTCTCTTATATAGACATGATATTCCATAAGTCATGATTCTTGATTCTTGATTCTTGGCGTGAAAAACAATCCAGCCAAATTGATTTATGGCTTTAACTCCTAATTTATCTTGTAGTTATCTTCTTGCCAACTGTATAAATCTTCTTTAAATCAATTTCTTAACTGTGGTTGAATAAAAAAAATAAAACAACCAGTTAAGTCTATCCTTAAGCTCTGCTAGCTAGATATTTTGTCATTTTTTGAACTCTCTGTTCCGTCGGTCAATTCTACAGTTTGTCTTCGGTGATAACTGCTAGTTCAATCAGTGTAACTCCAGTTAGATTCAGGATCTCCATCCGTTGGGCAAATCTATTTTAAGTTCATCGAGCATCCTGTGATTCTGCTTCATCGGGAAACACTATCTTCTGTTCATCGGGCATCACTGTGACTTTTTCTCTGTCTTTACCAATGGTGTGCACTCCGCCGGTGTTGTCTGTCACTTAGTGAATACTTGACTTTTAGGCATTGTTGAAAGCATAATCATTTTTCCATTGATCCTCTGAAGTCTTTGGCATTATGTACATGACTGTAGAGATGATATGAATTTGACATCAATGACAATACAAACCATTAACTATTTTAATGTCTTGCATCATCTTCAACTTAACATTATCAAACATTCAATCAGTTACATATCATCAGTCTAAGCAAGGAGTGCAGAGACCGAGTGACAGAGACAAGCACCTTTCCCAATGGAAATACCATTGAAGACATGAGGAAGATGAGAAATAAAATGTAGAGGAAAGCTACAAACACTGATGATGCTAGACCAAGCAATACAATTGGTGACACCTTATCCAATGAATCTTGTGAAATCACCAACCGCACTTAAGAAGAAGAAGTAAGTATGGAACTGCACTACACCAAGTTATATCTTACATCAGCTCCATTATACAATGATAAAAATACCAAACTAGCATGAATAAAGATGCACTTTAATGTCCCCGCTAGGGAACCCATAACGATCAGGTCTAAAGCACAAAGATAACAACTATTTTTAAAAAAAAATGTTACTAAGACTATTTTAGAAATTATAAAAATGAACATGTCCTTAAAGGTTCCCCTTAAATAATTTCCATGAATATAAAGAAAACCACTGATTCCATAAATTGCCTTAATGAATTCATTTCCTTTCCTAATTTGCATTGTATTTAGTTTTTTTTTTGAAAGGAGACATAAATAAATACATTGTACTTCTAAATTAATTTACCCTTTTCTTTAATTTATTTTCCAATTAACCTTTCCTACACATAATTCATTTGTATTTCCAAAACATAAATAATTCTTACTTATAGTTTTCATTTCAAGAGAGATAGGATATAAAATACATAATCACATTTCTTTATTACAACTTTATGATTTCCAAATAAACATTCCCTTTGATGTCCCTAAAACTACCCTTCCCAAATTATATTTCTTTTTCTTTAATATTCATTACAAATACATCAAATTGCCCGAGGGATTACAATAGATCTCTACATATTTATTTACAATGGATAGGAGTACAAGAAAATTTTAAAGGAAATATTCATCACTGAATAAATATGAATCCAAGCCAAGACACAAACCACGAATAGTACCTCAAATATATTTTCCACCCAACCATGTGAAACTTGTGAAGTTCCACCCCCCGTGTTAGGAGATAGAACCAAAGTATGCTCAAGGCATAAGGCAATATAAGGAAAAAGAACCATGTAATCAAATACCAAAAAGAGAAAAGACATAAACAACAAAGCACCACCAGACTATGCACCAAAGGTTTAGGTTCTAGAATACCACCTAGGTGAGTGTCATCACACAGCCCGTGCATTGGGATCCTCCCTAGAAACCATGTAACACCGGTACCCTCTCAAAGTTTAAGGATCCACCCTAGAAGTTACCCATGGTACCAGTACTCCAACAGGTCTATGTGGATTTAGCCATTAAATATATACCTTTCATTATCTTTTGAAACCCCCCTCCCAAGTTAATTTTTATGTTATCACTTGTTTAAAAACTCACCCATAGGATTTCCTGGAAACCACTTTGGGTTCCAACACCTATGGTGAGACACTCAGCTAGGGTATCTAGTTCCCTACCCCAAAAACATACCAAAACAAAAAAAAACATCTCAAATGATCTGATTCATATGTTAAAGAAACCCTCCTATTTACTTAGACCCTCAAGATGAGTCATAATCCTTAACCATGAGAAATATGAGGAAGATAAAAAGAATGTCATAGACAATACATACTAAGAACAACTTATTGTTCTACCATATGCAATATATTGAAAATTCAAATGGGAAAAAGGAAGTATACAAGGAACAAGATCAAATTGGAAGGTGTAGACCAAAATAACAGAACAAAACAATTGACAAAACATTTCCAAAATCTTCATAAACATAGGGTACAAATAACCATTTGCAGAACTTCCTGAAACATCCTAAAAACAAACACATACCTAAACTCCCTGATCTTCCTTGAAACCTAAATACACAAAATAAAGCATCCTGTACATCCACAAGGAAACCATAACCTTCCCAGAGAGAGTAAAAGGAAATTATATCATTATATAACATCATTCTTTCCTGAATAAATAAATACATTATTCACCACCTTTCAGAAAAATCCCACCACATAAACTTTCAGGAAATGAATATAAACCATTATTAAACACACACATGTATATATATACCTAAACACAAAATGAGTAATTTTTTATAGTTCCAGATCCTACCTAGGGTCCTGTGGAGAAACCTTTCTAAATTTGAGCAACCTCTACTTCCCGTATGAACCAACACCTCCTTCCAAATTCCTGATGGCTTCTCTCCTTCCGGGTAGTATTTCTAAGTTTTTATCTTGAGATAACACTCCTCCTTCCTCACAGAGAAATCCTAACTCCAACTATTTTATACTTCTAAAATTTTCTTCTCTGAAAATATTATCCAATTTTCTCCCCAAAAAGCCCTCCAACTCCTCACATACTCCAAATATTAAAATCCAGCCATAAAGTTGGAGGAGTTTCTTTATGGGAAGCAATGGCTCCAACTAATATAGTTGGTTTTAAAAATATTAAAACAATTCCCGAAAGCATAACTAAAGGTTTTATTTACATTTATTTACTTATTTAACTCACCAAGACCATAAAACAACAAAGGTGAAAATAATCCTCAAGGAATTCACATAGCCCAATGAAAACTAACTAGCCTAACTACTAGGAGGTCTCAGGTTCAAAACTCCTAGGTAAGCTTAATTTTACCTATTGAATTATTATTACTCTATCATATTTTATTTAGCAATTACATCATTTATTTTACAAGCATAAAGATATAAAAACACCTTTCTATATATATATATAACCCATATATACATACACATATATATTGCACAAATAAAGCATCAAATTTATATTTCAAAAGATAGAGAAGCATCATTCCTTAATATATAAATACAAATAGTGAGACAAAGAAAACATACACTAAAGCATAAATCACCAAATCATAAAATCATAAAACTACTTAACCCCCCCAACAGAGGTGACTTCCTAAACATGAACCTAAATCAACAAGGTTCCCTTGAGAGTGCTTTTGGAAATATCTCCACACAACAACGTTCGAGGATTTTTTTAAGGCACAGTCAGACCTGTATAGCCAGGTGAATTTGATGTTTGGTACCTGCATCCTACATCACCAAGTCAAGAGAAACATCTGTACATATATATAAATATACAAACAATGTCAAACAAGGAGGGAGAGTGTGACATTGTGTGGATCTCCTATACAAGTGACTACGACTGCCTCTCCTCATCCTACAAACACATCAGATAGAATCAATATCAAGGCATAATTGGATTAGTATGGTTAGCTCCAAAAATAATCATTACTCCATAATGTAAATCAAGAATTGAATCATCTTTATAAGAAATACAATCAAATATATGAAATAACATGTCCTGATTAAAACTTTTAAATCATTTTCTATCTTCCATAAAATATTTTAATTATCCAAATATATACTCATAATGTCTCATCAACTTAAGATAAACAAAACATAGAGTCCATAATGCTCAATATAGAAATCATGTATGTGCAAAATATCAAGATACTAGGGTGGGCATTACATGCACTATGGTATTACTTGTTATGATTTTGTAAATCTAATCTCGTCGGTCAATGCTTACCGAGAATCATCGGTGTACATACACAAGCTAAGTTGTTAATGTAAACCAAGCACCATCGGTAATCATGTAAAAAGACAATCAATCTTCGCCACTTACTGAGCACCATCGGTAAACGTGTGAAAAGTCAAGTGAGTTATCACTTACCCCGAGCTGAAAGTTTGTGTGATACCTGAGCGACTTCATCTTCAAACACTGAGAAGTGGGTAGAGAATTTATTATGCCACTTAGGGCATCATCTATAAAAGGATGATGGAGACCTCATTTCATTCACCAATGTTTGAAAGCAAAGAGAAGAGCAAAGAAAAGAAAACTAAGGGGAAATATTGCAGAGAGATTCATGAGCACCTTCACAACTACTATGATAGATTCTAATATTCAACAACTACCACAAAACAAGTGAGTAACTAGAATCATCGAGCTCACAGTTTGTTTTACGAGAAAATCCCTAAATTCACAAAATCATGGATACCACATCCCGTGTAACCAAGATCAAGAACACCAAGGATAAAAAGGTTAATCTAATCAAGAAATCCACTTGTGAAGAATCTAAATACAAGTTCTTTCTAGAGATTTCTTCACAACCTAACGATGCTAGAGCACTCTCAAGCATACCACCTAGGGTT
The DNA here is from genome assembly GCA_018584345.1 of Thuja plicata. NCBI lineage: Eukaryota > Viridiplantae > Streptophyta > Pinopsida > Cupressales > Cupressaceae > Thuja > Thuja plicata. Next base: position 3,782,562 of record MU224543.1, on the reverse strand, counting down.
TTTATCATCGAGGATGTTCGAGGATACATACATTGCAAGATTGCCGAGATAGGAGATATTGAGGTTGAGAAAGCTTACAAGAATATTTGTATTGACAAAACCATCAAGGATGAGCATAAATACATTGAGGTCAAAGGGCTGACAAATGCCCTATTGTTCCCAAAGGATTTTAAAACTGAGTGGATCAGGATAGTGTTGAGTAGAGTGCATGACCAAAATATGTGGTTGAACAAGCCAAAACATATCACTAGGGATGTGATACACACAGTGACCGATTATCCTATAACCGACAAGGCCAAGGCACTTAAACACCCTCCTTGCCAAGAAATTGAGGAGATGATAGGTGTAGAATGGGATGGCAAAGGATTGAAGGTAAATTACATTAAAGATCTAGAACTGAAATTTGGTGTATGTGTGCTGGGATACAAGATATTCCAAGCCAACAGAATGAAGAGTATTACATGCGAGGTAGTAGACACTGGTCACAAGATTGTAAAGAAGGGACTACAATTAGATCTATTTGAGCTTCTACAGAAGCAGTTAGAAGAGAACATGAGGAAAATCAGGTCTGCAAAGTCCAATTCATGTAAGTTTGGATCAATTCTAATGTGCATATTTTTCTACTTTCAAGACTTATTTCCATCTATCGGTAATGTCAACTGGGATGCTACCCGACCAGTGACAATTCAAATCAGTGAATTCATCAAGTCACTAGGTGACAACTTTACATCGGTCATGGATGAATATTTCATTGAATCCAAGGATAGAATGCACAAAAGGATGAGGATACCAGAACAACTGGTAGAAAAATATAAAGAATTTTATGGTGGACACCGATACCACCTTGATCAAACCAGCTGTATCGAGAACAACATGGTTAGCACCACTTGACTATGAGATCAACATAGATCAAACCACCAATGCAATTGAAGAATTATTAAATGAACCACTGGACAAGTCACAACCAAGGTTTGAAACCTATGAAGAGGCTAAGGAAAGAATAAAGATCAGCCTAGTAATAAAGAAGATTGACAGAAAGAAGACCAAAATGGTCAAGACACTTGAAAAAAAAGTTGTCGATCAATGAATAATAAACATAACAACAAGACATCGAGGGATAGTCTCCCGTCGGTGAAGGAGAACAAATGAGTGACTCTGAATAAATAGAGTCTGATGCACCACCCCCAAAGAAGCGAAGAACTACTACTGCATCTCAAATAAGGAGTCAAACAAAAAAAATGCAAGTTCATCACTGGTTAAGAAAGGACAAGTGAGGACTTACAAAAGGAAGTCTCAAACCGGGCAAACTTCAGAACCAAAGAGGAGAAAAAGACTAATTTGAACCAAGGAAGATATAGAGGACACTGAACAAGATGAACAACCTGAGAAGAAAAAAATTCCTACTACAATCGATGAGGTTGTTGCATCAATCATCAGGTCAGGTTCAATAATTGAGCCTAAGATTAGAAAATGTCTAACTCTGAATCCCAAGGATCAGAAAAAGATAGAAGAAGCCATCATCAAGACAATGTGTATTTTAAAATATATATCTATACAGTTTGAAAATAAGATGCCACAAGAAATTCTAGACAGGTTATCAGAAAGGTGGACATTTGCATTGAATTCTGAAAAATAGATAAGGGAAAGATCCCTAGTTTCTGTTATGCCACCCGAGTCCAAAATGGAAGAAATTAAAGAAATGATGAAGTTACATTCAAAGAAGTTCTCAGAAAAATTTAGAGCCTACAAAGTACTGAAGGGAAACTTAATTGAGCTTGACAAAGAAAGTGAGGATGCTTGGAGGAAAATACTCAATGTACCTAAAGAGGACACAAGCCCCGAGAGAGTATTAGCACTCATCGACAAGCCTCACAATGAAGAAAATCAAGCAATACCGAGCCCAGAGAACATTCTTATAAATGACACTGAGGATGACAATCAAGTTGAGTTTAACACCAAAGATAGTAAAGAAATGGATGAAATTCCTTAGATTTTTGCAGTCATTACAAGACACAACAAATGTCACAAATCAAGATGTGATAATAATAGATATCGCTGGAGATCCTGCTGATGAGGTAAAGGCAAATGAAGATGTCACTATTACCTCCAAGCAGATCAAGGAACAAGACACAAAAATGGATGTTGCACATGTTAATATATCAAGGAAAATTCCATTATTGATACAGGACATCAATATCATCTCACAAAAGGAGAAGTCACCCAAGCATGATGCAAGCATACCCGAGGATAAGGGTGAAGAGGAACATAAAAGCACAAATGAAGAAAAAAAAAGAAATAGATGGAGAGAAGAAAGATAAATGTGAAGAAGAGAAGAAAGGTGATGCCACTCCCAAAGATAACGAAGGAGAAGTTGTTGATAAAGCTAAGGTTGATGTGGAGATGTCCATACCAAATTGATAGGTAGACACTGAACAATAGCTAAAAGGCACAAAACCTCTAAAGCCTTCATCAAGTACATCATACCAAGAAAAATAACTTGCTATGGTACTACATACATGTGCCTCCACTACACTTTCAAAGAAGAAGAATAAGAATCCAGTCACCTTGGATGAGATAATTGAAATACCAGACTGTGATTCGAGGACATTGGATCTAGAGTCACTTAAAAAGTATGCATAACTTTGTAAAAGAAAAGCTATCCAAGATAAGCTTAAAAAGGAGAACAAAGAAACATATGTACTTGAGACAATCAAGGAAATACTTCTGCAGATTTTACCTGATATAGAAATTGATCAAGATGCTCATATACTTGATCAATTAGCAGTTCTAACACCATCACAACACAGAATGTGGATGCAAAGAAGGAAATATAAGAATGTGCAGAGTAAAAGTATCAATACAAATTAACAAAGAAAATCACCCAAGAAGTGGCCAAGAACAAGGTAAAACTATTTGAACTAGTCAATGAATTAAAACTAATCATTTCAAGAGCTATAACCTTAGTTAAGAAGTTATGCACAATAAAGCAATTCACTAAGGATAATAGTGAGAAGATTGCATAGATAGATGAAAATATAAATGCTAGTGCACAAGGTCTTACAACCAATGAAAATGCAATCAGGTTGCATTATGAAAAGATTATGAAAGCTAAAAGGTTGAGACTTGAGATCTTAGAGGCAGAAACAAAATTCAGAGATGAGGTAACTGAGCTTCAAGCTCTAATCCAACTGAATCTTACATTACTGCAACAACATATGAGTACAGAAAAACAATTGATTTCCACCCTAGAGATGTCTGTCACCAATAGTATCTATGATATGCATGCGAGAATAAAACTGGAGCACATGGCCCTGGAACACCTTCAGGAGAAATGGGAGAAAATGATGCAAGACATGCAGAACTCCCATTCACACATTTTTGACAAGTTGTAAGTATTATACCTTTCTCCTTATTATAAAAAAAGGGGGAAATAATATGTGACTAAGAGAGTTGATAAGGTAAAAGGGGGAAATACTACAAAGGAAAGTGTATATACATGTACATATACTATACCAATATGCACATAGGGGGAGTCATATTGACAAGGTGAACACATGGTTTATATACTAAACATTTTAGTTTTGCACATATCAATTTTTGATACTAATTTCAAATGGGGAGATTGATGACATATTTTTCCATTAGTATGCAAAGGAAATAATTTTTGAACCGTTGGTACATGATTATTGAAAGATAGAAGTTTACAGTGTAAACTGATAGAGCAGACAACAAAGGAACCTGACAGAAGTTTACAGTGTAACCCGACAGAGAAGTCAACAGTGTAAACTGATAGAGTAGACAACAAAGGAACCTAAAAGACAAGTTTACAGAGCAACCCAACAGGCAGACTAAAGAGAAAACCTGAGCACCAGTCTAGCAAGAGATAGTTTTATTCTGAGAAATGTGGATATGACTTACATGTCATATAAAAAACTTAAGTTTTATATTTAGATTAAAACTTAGCTTTAAATCCATTTCTTGAGGGAAAAATAAAGTAATTGTAATTGTTTTAATCAGTTTAAGTGATTGAAAACATGCAAATTAGGAGATCAAGGTCAAGTTGTAAACCTTTGATCATAGTGTACGCCTCTTTTCGTGATTCGTGGTTCTCAAGCTTTCCAAAGGTGAGGGTTAGTAGCAAAGGTTTTACAAAACATATAAATCCAATACAAAAATACTACTAAAATGAATAACTTGAAGCATAACCAATAAAATGTACAAGCAAAGAAAGGAAAACAAATGAATGCAAACCCCAAAGTTCTTGAATTTTCTATTGTCTCTCTCTAGTCCTTCCAAAATATTGTTTTTGATGCTCAATATTGGTGTGGGCAGCGTCTATGACTTGAGAAGCGTCGAGAATTTGCTAATTGAAATGTGTGTGTGATCGCAAGATGACTTGAATGCTTGAACCAAACTGACATAGTAATGGCACACAAGAGCTTGAAATCCTGGATCCTTCAAATGGTTATGAAGGGTTTATTATATAGGAATTGGGGATGATATGAATGGTTGAGATCAATCCCAGAGATAGGGAGATGAACGATTGAGATTAAAAGGAACTGGAGAAGCCATAAGTAAACTCCACCTCTTCATTTGGTAATGAGGAGATAGAGTTTGGTTGACTGAAGAGCTAATTGTGAGTTACCTTTTTGAACTAAAGAGGTGGGTGAAGTTACCTATGTGAACTGAAGAGATGGGTGGAGTAACCCATGTGATCTGATTGGAGTTACCTCTTTGAAGATAAATGAATATTTAATTCATTTATTTAATTAAAGTTTTCAACATGTGAGATAATTGAATTCTTTTTCATTTAGATTTGCTTTATTTGATGAAATTAAATTAATTTAATTGGAAGAATTTAATTAGTAAGTTTAAATGTTTGAATTTAGACTATAGGAAATTGGATTTAATTACTTAATTAATGGTCATTAATAAATTAAGGTTAATTAATTAAATAAAATTAATTATTTAATTAATTTTGAAAATTTGATTAGATGATTTGGGGAATGAATTTAGAGGAAAATAGATGATTAATTAATGATTAAAAAACCATTAATTAATAGATGAAAATTAGTGTTTTTAATGTAAAGTCGCAAGCCTGTCCATTTTAGGGTGTCTACATTTGCCCCTCTTTGATGCGATGTGACTTGTCGCAGTGTGTCAAAGATTCTTTAATTTTGATCCTTCCCCAGCTTGCCCCAGTGATAGCAAGTGGACTATATGCCCCCTCAACAAATTAAGCATAGAAAATGCGTCAGATGAGCATTAATTTGTTGAAAAAGTGAATCACTATATGATGATGA
>MU224543.1:3762644-3777192 GCA_018584345.1 Thuja plicata | reverse complement strand
CAAATTTTTTGAGTAATGCATGTGTTAGTTAGAAGGAAGTTAGTTTGGAATGTGATCTCTGGGATTGATTGATAGATATGGAATGATAGAAAGGAAATTTTTTCTTTTTTGATAGATATGATTTGATTGAAAGGATGAGTGTCCCAAGTCGCTGCCCTTATTTCCAATATTTTTCATCATTGCATCTTTTTTTTTTAAAATTTTGAAGAGCGTCCAATGCATCCAGATCACATACCACCTGGATACCGCCACGACCTCTTGATAAGCAGAAGGAGTAGAGAGATTGAATAAAAAGAGAACTTAGTACACCCATATATTGACCTTCTGGGTTCATCTTTGTTCCCTATTTGAAAAGAAAGAGAGCCAAAAAGCACCCAGATATTGAACATATGGATACCGTTTTGTCCTCTGAATAAATTGAAAAAAGGAAACCAAGATAGAACTCCTATGCACCCAGAGTCCATCTAGATAACACCACAAGCTCTTGATTCCCTAAAGAAAATCCAAAGAAAACAAGATAGAACTCCTATGCCCCTAGAGTCCATCTGGATAGCATCGTGAGCTCTTGATTGAAACATAAAAGAAAAGACCATAGAAACCAAGATAAAACTCCAACGCACTCAGAGTCCATCTGAATAGCACTGCGAGCTCTTGATTCTATAAACCAAACAAGAAAATAAAAGAGAAGGAATGTCCAATTCTTTCCCAGGGTTAAGCTCACATTATGGAACTGTGTGGCTTCCAGATAAGTGACATTGCCTACCGCATTTATACTAAATCATCATGGCCCTTAAATCAAAGTGAACATTCAATAGACAGCAATCAAAGAAAATAAGTCATGATCTATCATAGCTACTCTCCTCACATACTGGATCCTAGAGTAGCGTAAGAACATAACCACAAAATATAGACTGACATTTGACCGACTTGATTGACCTAGTCAACATTTTTGGTTGGTTCCTTGATGCAGTTGGATTCTCTTGATTGGCTCGACTCTTTGGATAGGCTTGATTACTTGAGTGTGTCTGGTTTCAGTAATAGATTACTCATACAAGACTGACCTATCTGGTTTGAGCGTATCCATCATTGTGTAAGATGATTGATATGATTTGATTGATTGATTGTGATCGTGTTGACAGCTGATCAAGTTGTGTCAGATGGGCCCCATGCCGGTTCGCAAAGCTCAGGATTGTGACAATTGATAGATTGGTTTGGTTGCCAGTTGCTTTCTGATTGATTTGATAGATTGATAAAGCTGTGTCAGATGAGCCCAATGTTGATTCCCAAAGCTCATGATTGTGAAATTGATTGACTGGGCGCAATTTCCCTTTGCTCTCTTGATAACCGAGTTGGTTTTATTGCTTGAGATTTTGCAATTTTTTGATGAAGATTGATTTTCTCAGAACATTTTTTTTTTGGGATTTTTGATGAGTTTTTGATTTTTAGAGATTTTTTCCAGCCATTTAGAATCACCCCCCAGTTTGGTGGACTAGTAATAACCATGGGTAAGTGCTTGGTGCTCAGAGGGGAATGTGCTTTTGGATATAGCTTGGGTAGTCAGTCTCACATTTGGAGTGTGCTCAAGCTTTTGATCTTGGAGTTCATTGATGGTGAAGCTAGATTTGAGCGTATGTGCAGGATCATGGTATGCCAAAAAGTGGCGATGTGAAAGAAGTCCTGATTGGTAGACTGATTGAAAAATAACTATAACTTTCAAATGGTATATTATTTTTTAAATTTGAAACATGTGTCACATTCTATGCTTCACCTACTACAAGAAAAAAAAAAAAAAATTTTAATTTGATGAAGTTCAGACTAAGTTAAGGTGGTCAGACATGGGATTTTTTATATTCTAGAAAAGTTGTAGAAGAAAAATCACAATTAATTATTTACTTGGAAATAAATTACAAAAAAATATGCATCACATCCGGACATTAATCTGCTACTTATATCTAGAATATAGTAAAAAAAAATATTATCATTTGATTATGTTTAAGGTGGTCAGACATACGCCTACTTCTTATCTTTTTAGTCTTGATGGATAGACTGATTGAAAAATAACTATAACTTTCAAATGGTATAACATTTTTGAAATCCAAAATATGAGTCACATTCTATGCTTTTCCTACTACAATTAAAAACTAAAAAAAAATCAATTTGATGAATGTTAGACTAAGTTAAGGTGGTCAAACACGAGATTTTTTATATTCTGGAAAAGTTGTAGTAGAAAAATCATAATTAATTATTTACTTGGAAAAAAATACAAAAAAATATGTGTCACATCCGAACATGAGTCTACTACTTATATCTAGATTCTTGTAAAAAAAATTATCATTTGATTGTTTTTAAGGTGGTCAGACACACACCTTCTTCTTATCTTTTTTCTTGAAATTTTCATACTACTGTATTGAAATTTGAAATTTCACCATATAGAATATTTTTTTTTAAAGAAGGGATAGTAGCTTAGAAACTAGATTCAATTTTCTACAGATTCTCTTCTTACACATTCTTGATATAAGATTGATAACTTGTCCAAATTTTTATGTCAACTTTCCTAACCCTGATTTTCTGAATTTTCATTGCCACTTAAGGCCTAGTTTGACATACCATGATTCTGCACATACCCTTGAACACTTGGCACCTATTTGCTAGGTTTTCACCAAGGTACCTACTCAATAGCGCCTGTTTGCCAGGTTTTCACTGAGAGAGCGATTTTGTTTCTCTTTACTTTTTAGCTTTTTTGATTTTTTTTGTTGTCGCCAAGGCGCCTGTTTGCCAGGTTTTCACCAAGGTAATATTTTGTATTTTGTATTTTTTTTTTTGGTATTTTTTGGATTTGTAGATAGGTGCCTTAACATAGAGACCTCAAGGGTAGAACCTCTTGAGGTACATGCTATTGATGTATTCAGGGAGCTGATCTCCTTCTAGTGTCGCTAGTATGAATACCCCACTCTGAGTAGAGCTGATAATGACAAATGGGCCTAGCCAGTTAGGCTCAAACTTTCTGGGTTTGACTCTTTCTGCTTGGTTCTTTTGATTTTCCATGAGGACAAGGTCTCCTACCTCAAATGATCATGGCTTCACCTTCTTGTGATAGTTTCTTCTAAGGTGATTCTGATAGCCTTGTAAGTGGTTGAAGGCATGCTGTCTTCTTTCATCTAGTAACTCCAGCTCACTGAGCCTTGCTACTCTGTAGTCCTCATCTGTAATCAGGTTCTTCAACGATATCCTTAGGGATGTGATTTGCACTTTGAGGGGTAATACCACCTCTAATCCATAGACTAGGGAGAAAGGAGTGACTCCTATAAGTGTTCTCACACTAGTTCTATATGCCCATAATGCGGGACTAAGCTGTAAATGCCAGTCTCACCCTGATTCGTTCACTGTTTTCTTCAATATTTTCAAGATTGTCTTGTTTGTAGCTTTGCTTGGCCATTCCCTTGAGGATAATAAAATGAGGAGAACCCTTGCTTGATATGTAATTGTTCGCATAGATCTTCAACATCCTTGCTTTGGAAAGGTGTACCATGATCTGTCAGGATAGTTTGAGGGATCCCGTATCGACAGATAATGTGGTTAAGTACGAACATTGCTATTTTCTTTTTAGTTATGTAAGTGAGAGGAATTTCTTCCACCCACTTGGTGAAGTATTCTATTTCTGCTATGATGTATTTGTATCCATTTTCTGAAGAAGGTGTAATTTTTTCCACTAGGTCAAATCCTCACATGGAAAATGGCAATGGTGATGTGATAGGATTTAGTTCCTGGGTTGGTACATGGATGAGGTCTCCATGAATCTGAGACTGTCTACACCTTTGTACATGTTTGTGTGCATCTATCTATATTGTGGGCCAATAGTATCCCATGCGGATGATCTTCTTAGCTAAGCTACTGCCACCTCTGTGGGTTCCACAAATTCTTTCATGTACCTCGTACAGAGCTCTCTAGGATTTCATGGAAGTGAGACATCGTAGTAGCATTCCATCTAGACTTCATCTATATAAAGTAGTTGAGAGGATGGTATACCTAGAGGCTTGGCAGATGAAGGAATTTTTGTGGTTCCTAGACAAGTTGGCAGGTAAGACACTATTTTGGAGGTAGTTATAGACATCTTGGTACCATGGGTTTTCAGGACCAACAAGAACGCATGCTGATTCTGTGATGGATGCTTGATGTGATGGAACCAAGAGTTACTCTACTAGAAACTAGAATCTTGTTTTGTTTCCTGGCATATCAATCAATGATGCTATGGTAGCCATTGCATCTGCAGCTTTGTTCTATGCTCATGGGACTTGCTCAAAGAAGATGTAATGGAACTTGGTGCGTAGTGTTTCCATCTGTGCTTTGTATGGTATGAGCTTCTCATCTTTGGTTGTATAATCATTGTTGACTTGACTAATGACCAACTGTGAGTCTCTAAAGACCTTAAGTCTCTTGATTCTCCATTGAATTGCTATCATTAGACCAATGACCAGTGCGTCATATTCTGCTATGTTGTTTGTGCATGGGAAGTTGAGTCTGAAAGACTTTGGAATTATATCATGATCTGGAGTGATAAGAACTATCCCTACCCCCACATCATGGTTTGTGCATGACCCATCAAAATAGAGTTGCCATACCTCGATTGCTAGTTGTAGTGTCATAATAGATTCATTAAGAAAGTATAAAATAATAGGTTGATGGTCCTGAATGGGTGCCTCTACTAGTTGATCCGCGATCACTTGCCCTTTGATGGCCTTTTTGTCTACATATTCAATGTCAAACTCACTTAAGATCATTACCCACTTCACAACTCATCCAGTGAGTGTTGCTTTGCTTAGGAGGTACTTTAAAGCATCAATATGTGCGATCAACTTTATTTGGTGACTCAACATATAATGTCTCAACTTCTAGGAAGTGAAGACAACTGCAAGGCATGACTTTTCAATTGGCGTATAGTTGAGCTCATATCCAACCAATGTTCTGCCTGGATAGTAGATGGCCCTTTCTTTACCTGCATCATCATGTTGTGCCAAGAGTAAACCTAATGCTGACTCCATTGCTAAGATATACAAAAGCAATGGTCTACCTTGGACTGGTGGCACCAATATAGGAGACTTGAGGAGGTAGTCCTTGAATATTTGGAATTCTTGTTCACATTGCTCGGTCCATATGAATTTGAAATCTTTGTGTAGTAGATTTTGGAAGGGATGGCACTTTTTTGGTAGCTAAGCTATGAAGTGCCTGATTGATTGGAGCCTTCCTTGTAACCCTCTTAGTTGCCTCAGGTTCGATGGTGGAGGCATGTCCAATATTTCTTTGAATTTCTCTGGGCCTACTTCGATGTCTCTATGTGACACTATGAACCCTAGTAGCTTTCCTGTTGTGACACTGAATGCACATTTCTTTGGGTTTAGACAGACCTTGAATTCCTGCATTCTATCAAAGATTGGTCCCAATACTTGTAGATGATCCTTGTGAAGCATTGAATTGGCTAGTATGTCGTCCACATGGTCTTCCATTATTTTGTGGATGAGATCATGAAATATAGTTTTCATAGCCCTTTGATATGTCGTGCCAGCATTTTTGAGACCAAACAACATGAGGTACCAACAATACGTGCCCCAAGGACATGTGAAAGCTATGTTATGTTGGTCTTCTAGCATGATCCTTATCTGATTATACCCTGAAAAGCCATCCATGAGTGATAGCATTTGATGTCCAGCAGTTAGATCTACTATCATATCAATGTTGGGTAAGGGAAATTCATCCTTGGGACAAGCTATGTTGAGATCTCTAAAGTCTGTGCAAATCCATATCTGACCACTGTGCTTTGTAACTAGCACCAAGTTAGATATCCAATCTGCACATGGTATTGGTCTTATGAACTTGGCATCTAGGAGATTTTTCAACTCTGCCTTGACTAGAAATGCAACATGGGGATGCATCTTTCTCAGCTTCTACTTGACAGGTTTGGCATTGGGTAGCAATAGGAGATGGTGTAGTACTAGCTCTGGATCTAACCCTGACATATCTAAGCAGGACCATGCGAAATTGATCATCCTTGCTTTAAAGAAGCTGATAAATTGTTCTCTCTCCTTAGGGTGAGTGATTTTTCCAAGTATATGTTCTTTGGGTTCTTGTCATCTCCCAAATTAACTTCCTCTATTTCTTCTACCAGTAATGCCAATTTTTCCTCTGTCAAGGGGAGGAGTTCCTTCTTTCCATATTCTAGCGCCTCAATGAGGTTTTCGCTAAAAGACACATCTTGTTTTAGCTTTTTATCCTTTTTTGTTCTTTTTTCTCTTGTGGACTGGAAAGAGGAGCTGCCTCCCTAAAATATGCCGCTCTGTCGAGGTCAATGGTGAAGCCTGCCTTGTGGTCTCCTGATGGCATGCCTTCCCTAAGTCCCATGAAATCAACAATAGCCTCATCGTTCTCGAAGACATCTAAATCAGGCGATCCTTGTTGATCCCACTCTATTAGCTCTGGTTGTACAAGACAGATACTTTCATGGTTGTTTGACTCTAGTTGATTGAAAGGGACTATAGATATGATTCCTACAAAATTGGACTATTATGTGGATGCACCACTGGAGGAATGATAAATGACATGCTTATCTATGCAGGGTTGTTCGGAAATGGATAGTTGGTCAAATAAGTCTTCTAGGTTTATGATAGTGTCTGACTAAGGGGAATAATCTGGGCTTGATAGTTCAGAGTTGTGAAGGGACCTCCACTCATACTCGTGGGATTCAGTCTCAATAGAATGCTTGTCAGATGTCTCACTTCCTTCATTATCATTGATTTCTATGTGGAGGTCTATTCATGTTTGTGTGGTTTCCTCTTCAGCAGGCAACAACTGTGCTAGTATGTTTCTTATCAAGACATGGTCTGTGTTGTGCCCCCGGTGCATCTCTGCTATTTGTTCCTGATCATCTTGGATGTCTTGGATTATAGGGCTGGTTCTTAGTTTCCCATAGCCCAACCCTATTTTATTTCTTTGGGTTGGCGGGAGAGACAATTCCATTATGCCTTGTTATCTTGCCCCCAGACCGGTTGTACCATCGTACCCAAATCTTTGTAACATTGTATAACCATTACCATAGTTTGACAAGGGTAGGGTTTGTCAGATTGTCTCTTGCGGGTCTTGGTATAACCATGTACTGATATCTTGTTCAAATGGATTTTCTTCCGCTATGTCTCCCCATCTGACAAAGGTTGTGGGCAGACATTTGAATAGAACACGCTGCAAAGTTTCTATTATAATAACAGGTTGTAGCATGCCATAAGTTCTCAGGCTCTGAGACATGTGCATGATTGTGAAAGCCTCTTCATATCTATACTCACCACAACCTTTGTCAATGATGGATATTTTGCCCGCTTTCCATGTGACATCCTTAGGATTTGAATCTGAAGAGGAGGGGATACTCGCATCTTGGTTAATGGCTATCTTTCCTGCTATCCGTGTGACATCCTTAGGATTTGAATTTGAAGAGGATGGGATGCTGGCATCTTGGTTTGAGGGTACCTAGTTATCAATGCTAATTTGGACTGCATTACATTATTGGAAAGGATTGGGATCTCCCTCTATGATGATTTCCTCTCCCTGATGTGGGAACTTGATGCATTGATGGTACATCAAGGTACAGCTTGCATTTCATGTATCCAGGGTCTCCCTAGTAGCATGTTGTATCCCAACTCAAGCTCTAGGATCTGGAAGGGAGTGTTTTTGACCACTAGACTAATACAAATAGGTAGAATGATAATACCCTTAGAGGACCTTTCCTCTTCATCATAAGCTCTAATATTTATCCTCCTTGTGACATCAATGCTTGATTTTGAATAGCCCAGTTTCTTGATTAAATTTAAAGTACAAATGTTTAACCCAGCTCCACCATCAACAAGGACCCTATGGATAGCACTTTTGTGGGCCTGGACCAGTAAGTGTAAAGGATCATTATGCAGGGGTTTATGCGGTGGCACATCACGGTCTATGAATGTGGCATTTTTGTTAGCAGCTATATGGTTAACCATCATTTGGAAGCTCTCGAGTGTTATGTCCCTTGGGAAAGATACATTCTGAAGGGCTTGGTTAAGTGCCAATTTATACTATGGAGATATGCGCAATAGGTCAAACATGGAGATCTGGACAGGTGTGCGCTTTAGTTGATCCACTATGCTTGGCTATGGATCTGAGTTTGCTTTAGGATTGGCAGATACAGTAGATGAGGATGGTACTCCTTGCAAGATGACTCTGGAACATCGCATTGTCACAACACATTTGTTACGTTGGTCTTTGATAGTGATTGTAACCACATGGCTATCTGAAGGATTGAGGCAATTAATAACATTATCACTATTGGCATATGTATAGTTGACTTGTTTTGTCTGTCCACCAGGCCTAGAGGCTTTTCCCTTGTTGTGATCATGAAAGGTATCATTGAAGATAGTGTGATCAGTTGTGTCTTTGTTTTGGGTATTTGTCACATCCATGGCCCCTGTGTCAATCAGATCTTGGATAGTGTGTTTCAAACGAAAATAGTTAGACATTTTGTGCCCTTTCACCCAATGAAACTCACAAAAGTCTTTGTCATTATACCACCTTGGTTTTTTTTCATCTTGTTCAAATTCCCTGATTTTGGGGAGAGTGATAGTGTTTGATTGTATCAATTTGCATAAAGCTGATTTTATCGGTTCTCCTAATGGTGTGAAATCTCATTGCTGGAATTGAAACCGTGGCCTGCGTTGATTTTGTTGTTGACTGTTTGATACAGTGGCCTCTTGTATAGGGGGAGGTTGGTTTTGGGTGCATGCTTGTTGAGTGGGGCTTGTGGGTTGTTGGTTGGCCATAGGAGCGCCTTGTAGTGACACCTTAGGTTGTGCGTAGTTGACTGTCTTCACATCAATGACACCATTGCTAGTGACATTTTTGTTTTTGTTCCACCACTTAGCTTTGTCCGTTGCATTTTTGTTTGTATTCATTTGTGTTGGATCTGCAAGGATTCCTCATTTGACTAAGTTCTGCTCACAACATACTCCTCATTCGATGAGTTGTGTGAAGTTTAGAGCTAACTATAATTCTATTGTGAATGACATGTCTGGAATTAGATTGTCAACAAACATGACTATTAGGTCTTGTTCGGGCACATCATATGTTATGCGGTTTTACGCATTCCTCCATCTCTATAGGAAATTCAAAAAAGACTCTCCATCCTTCTATTTGATATTGCAAAGGTCCTTGATGCTGACCTTGCGCTTGATGTTATGATGGAAGTGAGCTATGAACTTTTTAGCTAGTTCACCCCAAGACTGAATGCCATGAGGTAAATGTGAGAACCATTCCATTGCTGGTCTGACCAAGCTTTGTGGGTATAGTCTCATTAAATATGTCTCATCATGGGCTACTTCGACACAACTAGCAAAAAACTCTTGGATATGTTCAATAGGCTTGGTATTGCCCCTATATTTTTCAAATTTCAGCACCGAGAAGTGATTTGGGAACAGAGACATGTGGAGAGAATGGTCAAAGGGGTATGGGTATAAATCCTCTGCGGTGTAGGATTTAGTTTGCCCTTGATTTTGCATATCCATTATTTGGGTTTAAAGGGTTTGTATTTTTTGCATTAACATATCCGTTTGATATTGAGGTTGACGTGTGAGGATGTTCCTCTGTGCTATAGTGGGTATGAGGCTACGCCTCTGTGTCCCTTGAGTAGGAATATAGGATTTCATCCTGGGGACTTGATATTGATTTCCCACTGAGTGATTTGGAAATAGGGGCACATGAGTAGCCCATGGTGGGTTTTGATGTGTTTTCTATTGTGATTGAAACTAGGGTTGATACTGTTGGGGTTGATATTGTTGCTACTGAGGTTGGGGTTGAAGCTGGGGTTGCTATTGTTGAGGTTGGAATTGAGGCAATTGAATTTGGGGTTGCTGTTATGGGGGTTGGATTTGAGGCAACTAAAGCTGGGGTTGCTGTTGCGGGGGTTGGATTTGTGGCAACTGAAGTTGGGGTTACTATTGCGAAAGTTGGATTGATGTTAGAATGGGAAATGTTGTAGGCCTGGGTGGGCATTGACTATAAGTTGTACCTAAAAAGATGGATCCCTATGGGCATGAGGTGTTGATCCCAAGACTAGTATGAATTGACTGCAACAATGACATAGTTTCAAAATAGTTGATGTTTGGTGTGATGGAAGGCATAGCTCAAGAGCTTGATTGCCCCAACCATGTGTACGAAGGTGGGAGCATACTAGTAACCATATGTACACTTATTTGCGAGCCTATCATGCTTTGAGTGGAAGATGTGATGGCCTAGTTCATGCCATTGGTTTGACTGGGTATCATCTGTGTCAATGTGGGTAATACCAATGGTGGGAATATTTGAGAGACAACAGGTAATATCTGAGGAGGCTGAGTAGTTTTTTGACCTGCAAGAGGGTTTTCAGGCCATATGGTTGATACACTAAATTCAGCGGGGAGTTTGACTCCCTTCTTTATCAACATGGCTAAGAAGCGTTCAGGATTCCTCTCTACAACAATGTCAACTACTTGTATGGAATAAGCATCTTTCTCTATATCCTCTAGTTCCTCTTCTGTGACATTTTGGAAAAGAGCTGCCCCACGGGGTTGTTCAATGAACAAAGTAGAACTAGTGTTTACCAAGGGGTCATCTTGTCTCTCTGTTTCCTAAGTGGGGAATCTATTGATATATGACTCATCAGGTTGCATTCTAGCCTTTGACCTTGTGTAAGGCCCTCCATGAGATGTTTGAGACATAGTGTGGTCCAGATTTTGTAACTAAAACAAGTCTGAGTTATGTTTTGGACAAGGGTAATTCTAAGGACAGATTTTGATATATCTTGATCTCAAATTGGTGATGATGTAAAAAGATAATATTTTTTGACCTTTGCCTTGGACAAAGTCACTTTGATAAAGATGATGATTTTTGATATGATGAGATCAAGGTATTTCGAGTTTGAGCTTTCGAACTAACAATGTTTTTGACAATAATCGTGCTTTTTAGAGAAGGGATGATCTTTAATGTTTAGAGATTCACACAATGTTCATCGTGTTTTCCTGGGATAGACACTAGTTTTGGACACCAAATGAAGAGTTCTCTCAAGGTTTTTAGGTTTAAAACAGGTGTAAAATATCTCTGGTCAAGTGCGGCAAAACTCCACCGATTGCAGTAAAGTGTATAGTTGATTGCGGTACGTTATCATCGATTGCGGTAATAAACAAGTCAATTACGGCAATAAACAGTTAAACTACGGTTGACTTTCTTCAATTGCGGTACAACATGGGCAATTACAGTAATAGAGGAATAGTCTCAAAAAAAGACTAAAATATGGGTATCACTGCTTGACAATTTTGATATTTTGGAATAATGCTTTTGATTTGCAAGATAGTTGACGTTAACAAACCTAGACTTTAACACATTTGACTTGTTTTGATAGTTTGGATGTTTTGTTTTGCATTTTCAGAAACTGATCAAGGAAACAAGCACAATAGACATTGTGTTTTTGAAGAATGAAGACTGATAATGTGCATGTTCTATAACTTTTTCAAGTTGCAAGGTTATCACGAGGTCTCAACAATGAACAATCAGATTAATCTAGGTCAATGGCTTCAGAATACAATGTTATAGGCCCAATTCTTGAATGTGCATTAACTCACACAACAATTGTCACACTACTAGGACACAAAGGTCCACGACGTAGGTGCCCATGTTTTTCCCATTCCCAGGTATTGTTGCCATGGAGTGAAGATCTCTTTCACTACACAAATACCGTGGGACACAAATTTTGGGAATCTTTGGGGGGAAATTCTGCAACCCCTTGCACTATAATAAGGTATCTGTTCAGAGGTAAAACGGGTTGGCCTCTAATTATCAAGGTTGTAGTAAGAGTTCGTGGCATCTATCCAATCGGTTTGTATGTGTGTGACTCACTTAAGAGTCTAGTTGACCACGCTGGCTCCTTAGGGATATTCACCTGATCCAAACTATCATCAACACACCTCGCCCGAGCTTGGCTAGATAAGATAGAACTTTGGTTCGCGCCTTGTTTATATACCGATCAGAAGGATTACTGGTTTAAGGTCATTCTCTGAGGAAGAAGCACATTTCCTGGACAGGCATTTCTAAAAAGTATAAAGGTTTTTAATCTAACAAATTGTGCAAGTGCACCCAAAACTCAAGACACAAGGTAAATCGATTAAGCTCTCAAAATTTGAAATGTGAACTAAGCTACACCACCACACAAGCACAAGTGTTAAGTTTTAAGCCCAAAAGTAGGTGTTGATTGCTTGTTCAATTTTAATGCACCAAATCAAGAAATTCTTTTCGTTGTTCAATTTTAATCCCCACGTCAATGTTAAGCCCAATCTTGAAATGTGAGGTGTGAGATGTGTGACAAACACTATTCTTTTTAAACCCAAATCGACAAGTGAATGAATTTTAAGTTGTATTGTTATCTTGCCTCCTCGATTTGTACCTGTCAAAGAAAGTGTTTAGTATCTTCAGAAATGAAAGCTTTCAATCCAAAACAACATAATATCCAGAAACTCCAGGATTGTTGAGATTGCTAAAATTAATGGTGGCTTTATACTTGCGAATCTCTTAATTGAATCAATATACCTCTTGTATGCTTCGCTTTGATATTTAGCTATGATTGTGAGAATAGCCCTTTGTTGTGGTCGATAGTTGATGGTTCTCCTTCTGGCAGCTTTTAATGCTCTAGCACCTGGTATGCGTCTAATTATCCTCTTGGCCATTAGTCATTTTCTCAATCCCCAAGAAATCAAGAAAGAACGCACACAAAGAAAACTTTTTCAAAGATCTTTCTTTTTTTGGAAATATTTCTCAGAAAAAATAAAATAATAGAGAATAAAGTCCCTATATAATTTCAAGACCTTTCCAAAAATGTAACTTTTTTGATAAGAAATGCTGATTTGTGTCAAAAATTAAATTTTTATGAAATATCATATAAAAATTATAAAAAATCGTAAAAAATTTAGAAAAATCTGAATTTTGGACTGTAGCTTTCTTATGTCAAATGATACTTGCAAAATTTTTTTTAGATCATAATTTCTTAATTTGTGCCCTAGGGATCCATTTTTTCATAAAAGACCAGTTTGAAAAGATCTATTATTTTTACAAAATAATTTCACAGAAATTAAAATCACAAAGAATAGAGCCCCTCTATAATTTCAATACCTTTCCAAAAATGTAACATTTTTGATAAGAAATGCTGATTTGTGTCCAAAATTAAATTTTTATGAAATATCATAAAAAAATGATTAAAAATCGTAAAAAAATTTAGAAAATTTTGAATTTTGGTCTGTAGCTTTCTTATGACAAATGGTACCTTCTATCATTTTTTTAGATCATAATTCCTTAATTTGTGCCCTAGGGACCCATTTTATCATAAAAGACTAGTTTGAAAAGATCTGTTATTTTTGCAAAATAATTTCATAGAAATTAAAATCACAAAGAGTAAACCCCCTTTATAATTTCAATACCTTTCCAAAAATGTAATTTTCTTGAAAAGAAACTTTGATTTGTGCCCATAAATGATTTTTTATGAAATATCACAGAAAATTATAAAATAAAAAAAAAACTCAAAAAAATCTAAATTTTTGTTTGGGGTCTCCTTAGATCAGCATCAACTTGCAAAAAAAATTTCATAAAATAATTCCATGCTGTTTGAAATATATGACCAAATTTCACACGAGCTATAAGTTCACGTTGGGTTCACCAAAATGTATGCCTCTTTTCATGATTCGTGGTTCCCAAGCTTTCCAAAGGCGAGGGTTAGTAGAAAAGGTTTTACAAATGATATAAATCCAATACAAAGATACTACTAAAATGAATAACTTGAAGCATAACCAATAAAATGTACAAGCAAAGAAAGGAAAACAAATGAATGCAAACCCCAAAGTGCTTGAAGTTTCTATTGTCTCTCTACTCCTTTCAAAATGCTGTTTTTGATGCTCAGTATTGGTGTGGGCAGCGTTTATGAATTGAGAAGCGTCGAGAATTTTCTAATTGAAATGTGTGTGTGATCGCAAGATGGCTTGAATGCTTGAACCAAACTGGCATAGTAATGGCGTAGAAAAGCTTAAAATCCTGGATCCTTCAAATGGTTATGAAGGGTTTATTATATAGGAATTGGGGATGATATGAACGGTTGAGATCAATCCCAGAGATAGGGAGATGAACGATTGAGATTAAAAGGAACTAGAGAAGCCATTAGTAAACTCCACCTCTTCACTTGGTAAAGAGGAGATAGAGTTTGGTTGACTGAAGAGCTAATTGTGAGTTACCTTTTTGAACTGAAGAGGTGGGTGAAGTTACCCATGTGAACTGAAGAGATGGGTGGAGTAACCCATGTGATCTGATTGGAGTTCTCTCTTTGAAGATAAATGAATATTTAATTCATTTATTTAATTAAAGTTTTCAACATGTGAGATAATTGAATTCTTTTTGATTTAGAATTGCTTTATTTGATTAAATTAAATTAATTTAATTGGAAGAATTTAATTAGTAAGTTTAAATATTT
>MU224543.1:3720676-3759222 GCA_018584345.1 Thuja plicata | reverse complement strand
ACTTATATTAGGTAAGTTATGTAGTAAGACTTACTACTCTTCTCTCTGCTTAAGATTATTTGCTTCATCAGATCAAATTTGCTAATAACTTATAGGAAAAGATCAGCTTAACTTAGGAACATATTCCAAATTTGATAGATGATTTAATGTCTGATAAATAGTATTTTCATGAATGTATGATCTGAGAAAGATAGAGAATGTCTCAATCAAAGGTGATATGGGAAGGACTAAAGTCATTATATTTTTCCATTAGTATACTTAAGGAAAAACATGATCTGCTCCATCAGTTTACTCCACACTGATAAACAGGGCACAACACAACCCAACGCTAAGGTTACCTAATAAATATTGTTAAGTGTTATCTAATGACAAAAAGGTTAAAGGAAACTAGACGAGTAACAAAAGTGCAACCTAAAGGAACAACACAAAGAGGAACCCGACAGACAAAGGGAACCTGATGAATAGTTCAAACAAAGGAACGTCGA
The DNA here is from genome assembly GCA_018584345.1 of Thuja plicata. Lineage (NCBI taxonomy): Eukaryota > Viridiplantae > Streptophyta > Pinopsida > Cupressales > Cupressaceae > Thuja > Thuja plicata. Next base: position 3,758,737 of record MU224543.1, on the reverse strand, counting down.
TAGACTTCAAGTTCAACCCGACAATCAAGAACTGATAGTCAGTTACATCCCGCAAAAAGTGGATTTGACTTTCCACATCAGATAAATCACTAAAGTTGTATTTATAGCTTCTTGATTTACTTTTAAATCCTTTATGTGTAGAGGAAGCAATGTATTTATTATTTTTTCAATTAGTTTTACTGATTTAAAACATACAAACTAAAGATCAAAGTCAAGTTGTAAACCTTGGATCTAAGAGTTAACATTGTAATGCGTGATTCCAAGATAGGTCAAATAGTTGTATAAATAGGTGCTCAATTCATTGAGAATAGTTGTTGTTCAAAGAAGATAGTATCCACGGAGAGCAACTAGAGACCAGACAGAGAATTCATGTAGAAGGACAAAAATAGAATCAAGTCAGTTTCAAGAATAGAACAGAGGCTACCGACAAGTAGAGAAAAGGTATTCATCAATCACTCAAGGTGATATTATAATTCTAAGATATTTAATGGATCTATAATCAACAATTATAGATTGTATGTAGTCAAGTCAACATTTGTACTCATTCTAACAAGTGTATTACACTAATGAAATCCTTTCAAGAAAGGTGGGCTTAACCGTCCTATTGTAAAATCTCTTAACTGAGTGCACACTTAAATCAGTGTTGCTAAAGCTCTTAACATAGTAGATCTTAACATGTCTCCACCTTAATACCCCTAATAGGGTAGTTCATCAAAAGTGATCAAATTGTAAGCCTTAACCGGCTCCCTTCCATTCTGTAGATAGTAAAGTTTTTTGGGTGCCATCCCCACCGTAGTTTTTACTTCCTAACAAGAGTTTTCTGCAATACCATATCTTGTGTTATGTATTTATCATTTTCATGAATGTTTCTATGAATGCTGAAAACCATTAAAGATTATGAATGAACAATACATACATAAGAAAGAATGACAGTAATGGTCAGTAATACAGTAATGTATGATTACTAATAATGAATTAAGAAAGGTGTTAAAAGTTTTAGAGGTACTTATTCACCCCTCCCCTCTCAGTACTACTTCCCATTAATTCCAACAAGGAACCTTCTTGTTTAAAATTTATAAATTTGAGCATTCTGGTTGTTTTAGTATTTTTGGACTAAGATTAAACTTAGTTTCATTAAATTAAAAGCCCTACGCAGATAGATACAAGTGCTATCCTCATTTGGGTATGGTGATATATTGTTAGTTAAATAAATAAAAGGTGGAAAATTGACCGTATGCTATGTTTCTAAGATATGATAGTCAATATTAATCTCCTTAAGTAGATTAAATAGGCTTCAAAGTTATAAATGCCTCAAAGTTAAACCTTAGAAGAAATCAAGTCTGAAATATAACCAGTTAACTTTTAACAAGGGATCTGACTTTTCAGAGCTATTTTTCATAAGTACTAATGAAATATGTATCTTGTGAAGAAATTTTTTCTGTTGTAATATTATGTCTACAGGAACAACCTAAACTCAAATGGGTAGAATGGGGCTCAGAAGCCTGGCTCGTGGGAAGGTCTCTGACGAACAATCTTCCCATTTTAAATAGTATCCAAGGCAACAATACCAATAGTATAGAATTGTAATAAGGAGTGTTCTTAGATATGGTCTCAATGTAAACAATGGTTTAAATAACCTTTTTTGTAATGAGGGTATGCCCTCATAAATGCATGTAATATGATGATCTGGACTTAGGTTCTGGGCTAGACTAGAGGTTTTCTTCTCCATTCTTTCCTACCAGTGCTCGCAGTGAATGAAGCTTTTATAAACTATAAATTATATTAATAAATATTTTGGCTATGACCTTTTACCAATATAAAAAAAATAAAATTAATTTATAAAAATTAACTATATTTTTATAGGTAATATTAGTTAAATTAATATAGAAATGAAGAGGGACAATTTAGGGTGTCTATATTTTGCCCCTCTTTGATGTGGTGTCAAAATCAACATTGCATCAAAGAAGAGAAAAGAGGAAGATGTCCCAATCATGGAAGGATGAGAAAGGATGACGAGGAGGGATATATGGAAGGATGATGCCCCCTCGAGAGGACATGCAAGATTGGAGAACATGAATATTCTCTCAAAATGGATAGGAGTAGAATACGAACAAGGGAGAGGGGATAAAAAATAGACCCTATTGTGCAAAGTTGCAATCTATCTAAAATGCAATGTAAATGAATTGTGTAATTGTTGGGGAGCACAACCTATATTTTCATATGGTACTTGATGATATGCACCAAGCTATGAGGAACCAAGATGAAAAGTTGTCAAGTACGTGATAAAATGGATCATGAGAAACAAGATTCAAGTACAAGAAAATACTAACACATACAAGAAACAAGCAAGCATGCACAACAAACCAAAAGCAAACCAACATGTTGCCCCTAGGAAGCTGAAAATGAATTGATTGATTGATGATTGATTGGCGATGACAATGTTAACAATAAGAACAATGTACATCCAAAATATTGGGAAGGATACATCCCATGATGATGATTGGATTAAAAAAATTAATCAATCGATTACCAACTAATCTAGATTAACATGATGGTATGATTAAAGATTGATATGTTAGATTAAAAAATTGGAGTGTACGAATTAGGATTAATTGCACTTGATGTTATTACAATTTTTAAAGATTTTTTTAATTTTTTGGGATTTTTAAAAAAATTATTTTTATTTTGGATTTTTAAAATAAAATTATTTTTTATTTTTGATAAAGGGGGGTGAAGCTGAGCCGCCCGTACGCAGGGCAGGCGTAGCCGCCCCTCCATAGATGGGCAGTTCCACCCCTGTAGAAGGGAGGGCTCAGTTGCCCGTTAATAGACAGGCAACTCTACCCCACATAGGGGCGGGCACAACCACCAGTCAGTAGACAAGTGGCTCCACCCCCGCGCAGGGGTGGGCACTACCGCCTGTCCATCAAAAGGCAACAGAACCGGCGAAGGGAGAAGATGACATTTTTTTTGTTATTATGTGATTTTTTTATTTTTTTTTACATTTTTTTATTTTTAAGGAATTTTCAAGTTCATATTTTGATTTTTTTAGATTTTATGAATGTTTTTATAATTTTTAAGTTTTTTTAGAAATATGTTAGCCAATGGAGAAAAATGACTTCAAAGGCCTCTTTTGAATATCAATTTATTTTTGACCCCTTGGACCCCACAAGGGGTGCTACCCCTTGACCCAGCAAGGGGTGTTTCCCCTTGTCGCTATCTTGGGGGAAGTGCCCCCCAAACCCCCATAGAAAAATCTGGGGAGCAACCGCGCTGATAAAAGTGAGGACAAAGAAACTTTCAAGTATAATTATGCTCCATACAACAACACAAATTAGGTAGAATGTGATGAGAAGGTAAGTGAATTTAATTGGATGTGAAGAAGATTGGATTAGAAGATAAAGAGATTTGATAGGCAAGATGATTTGAAGAAAATGAAAGGATGATGATAATATTAGATATGGGGTGGAAAGGACAAATGGAGTAGATGAGAGTGGATAGGAGAATGGATGAAGGAGAAAATAGATTAACACCAAGGACAAGGGAGAGCCAAGGAATATGAAAGGATGGAAAGATGGAGAGATTATTTAGGAAGGAGATGGATGGAATGGATAGGTAATGGTAGGATATGGAAGACTATCAGATGCGGGATATGGAGGAAAGAGATCCAAGAATTAGGTGGAAAAGGAGTTAAAAGTCCCACAGTAAAGGTAGGAAAGTAAAAGGTGGAAAGATGGGCGATAAAGGATGTATGAAATGGAAGGATGATGTGAAAGGGATGTGAGTGAAAGACTAGAGGATGGGGAATAAATAGAGCAAGATCCAAGGATTATGTTGCAAAATATGCCCCCATACTAGAAGTGGAGGATGAAGGATGGAGAGAAGGAGGATAAAGGCTATATGAGATGGATAGATGGATAGTGTATGATGGATGTGCATGGAGGGGATAGAGGTGTGTTTTCCAAAGCATGCATGGATATTGTAATACCACTAGATTTTAAGCAAGAGCAAGGACATGAAAGTGACAAGGATTTGGATAAGGGATATGAGATGGAGGATATGAATAAAATAGGGGATATTATAGGGAGTATATAGATGAAATAGGATAATGGATAATGTATGGAGGAAATACATGGGATAACCAAGATCAAATACATGGAAAGGAGGATGGACTAATATATGATTATAGATGGTGGATGGAGGAAAAGAATTGGATAAGGACGATAAGATGGAGGATATGGATAGGATGTCAAGATCAAATATAAATAAAGTGGACGGACTTATGTACGCTAATGGATAGTGGATGGATAATGAATAAAGGATATGGTAGGTGCATATGGATGGATGTAATGAATATGATATTTAAGATCAAAGATGGGAAATGGATGATGTACTTAGAGAGGATGGTGGATGAGGGATATGTGGTATGTTTGGTAGGTAGTATGAATGGGTTTTGCCCCCAAGTTTAGAGTGAAAGGGGATGAGGATAAGAGAATGGATATATGAGTGGATTTGGAATACAATGGATATGTGAGAGGAAGGTGGTGGAAGGAATCAAGCATCTAGTTCCATGAATGGTATCCCTTGATATGTCATCTTTTTTTAATCATCAAGGCGCATGTTTTCCAGATTTTTACCAAGATGATACTTTTTTTAGGACATTTTATAATGTTTTTTTTAAGGATTTTTTTTATGCTCATAGATGTTGGTAGGATTGGGGGGGAAGGGAGATGAAATGTATGGGTGATATGAAGGGTGGAATAAGGATTTATGCATAGGATTGGATTAATGAGAGGGGAGGATGGGGAAGGATTGATGGATAATGGATGGAAGGTTGGTATATTGGTGAATAAATGGAGGAAAGAGTTGGAAAGATCATCATTAGAACACACCTTGAAGGGTGGTGGAGTAGAAAAGGAGGATATTGTGAAGGAGATAGAGGAGAAAAGATAGATTTTGGGATGTAAGGACCCAAAATGGATTTGGAAAATGGAGGAATGGATAACTTATGAGTGGAGAAAGATTTTGGATTAGCAAGTTTGGATATCAAATTGGATATTTCTTTGATAGGCATTGCTTCAATAAGTAGCTTAAGAATCCACATGGATTTCTTTTTGGGCCTTTGTGGACTTTTAAATTTTTTTTCTTTTGGATCACATTTTTCTTTTCTTGATCATGTCTTTTAGATGGGACATGTTGATCCTTTGATTTTTTTGGATTTTGAACTTTATGCACTTTATTGCTGGCATCCAATTTGCTTCCATTAGCTTGGGTAGGGGTGCATGAGGATAGATGATGTGGAGGTTTTATGGATGAGATAATGGAGGGTGAATGTTGGATGGAATTAAAGGATGTGTTCCTTTGTTGATCTTTCTTGGGGATAGGAGGTATGTAGGGACCCAAAATGGATGGAAGGGATGAAGGGTTTGATTGTGGGATATAAGGACCCAAAATGGATGAGGATGAGGAAGGGAGGATGTTTGGAACATAAGGGCCCAAAATAGATTTTGAGGAAGAAGGGATGATGTTTGGAACATAATGACCCAATATAGATTTGGAGTATGGGTGATGGGGTATTTGAATGTAGATTGAATAATTTTGGATATGGAAGGGGTGGAAGGAACACTGACATCTTGAGAAATTATTTTTTCAGTGGGATACTTATTAATTTGAACACAAGATGTGAGTCCATGTGAATGGGGTGAGGAGGTGGAAGCAATGATAGGATCATGAAGGTAACCATGTTGGATAGAGGTCGAGGAACCAAACTTATATGTATGAGCTTCATCGATGGATTGCATAGATGTGATAGGGTTTTGTGGAGGGTACATATCATATGGAGGATTAGGTACTTGAGGGGGACTAGAAGGGATAGTAGGATATTGGGATAGATTGGGATCATGACATGAAGTTGAAGGGGTACTTTGATCTTGACTTTGAGGAGGATTATGTGGTGGAGTGGAAGGGATGATGGGAACTTTGGATAGAAGGATATAATGAAAGGATATGGACTTAGGAGATGAAGTTACTTTACCTTGACATTGAGAGGGATTATTGGATAGGACATGAAAGGGATCATTAGATAGAGTGGGATCATTGGATGGGGTAGGATCTTTAGATGGAAGGCTTGAATATTCAAATGGAAAGGTAAAAGAGATGTCTTGATCTTGATTAGGGATGGGATCACGAGGGGAAACTTGGGATGGAAGACTGGAATCTTCAAATGGAAAGGTGTAAGGGAGGTCTTGCTCATGATTAGGAAGAGGGTCATGAGTTGGATTAAGAAATGAAAGGGGATCTTGATATGGAAGGCTCAGATCTTCATTGAGAAAGATGTCAAAAGATGGGGAGGGATCATGAGATGGAGGAATGTCACAAGATGGAGGAATGCTTAGATCTAGAGGAGGAGAGGAATCCATGTTTGCATGCTTTGGAACAAGGTATTGATGTTTTGTGGCTTGTAGGGATGGTGTGATGGATGGATTGGAAGATTTATATTTGATAGAATGGAGAGGTGGAATATACCTTATTGTGGTAGATGGAGGGATGGAAGAGGCACGGGGCTTAGAATATGGGGATATATTTTCATTCAAGGGAGATGAATGATTTTTCTTGGGACATGGGTTAATTACTTCAGGGGATTATATTACTTCACTTTGATTTGAGGATCGATGCTTCTTTGTTATTTCATGGATCCAATCACTAAAGAAGTTTGTGGGAATTGAGGATTTAGGAGGCTTAGGAGATAGGGGTATGCCTTCATGCAATGGATATGTACATGAGGATTGGACAACTTTGTTTTGAGTTGGAGATGTATAATTTTCTTCTATTTGGTCAACCCAATCAAAGAATTTTGTAGGGGATGATAAGTACTCTGGAGGAGTAGGATTATATGGAGGTATAAGATTAGATGGAGGAAAATGTTTTTCATTTTTCATGTTGAGGATAATGTTTTTAAGTTATTAGATCTCTTGGGAAAGGTGATCATATGTAGAAGGGGGATAGTGAGATGGATTTCCATTGTCAAAGGTGGAAGAAGAATAAGTAGTTGGAGAAGAAGTAGGATTAGATATGAGGTGTTGAGGAGGAAAATATGGATAGTTAGGAGGTTAATAGTTTTTAGGAATATATGAGGTTTACGAGAGTGATTGATAGGTTGGTTGAATTTGAGGCATGCTTGGAGGATTTGGGTTTGACATGTGAAAGTCCTTAACCATTTCATGAAACCAATCTATATTCATGATGATTGGAGGAGAGGATTCAAATTAGATTAGAATATGAGGCTTGAAGGTGGTGGATGAATTTGGAAGAAAAAATGAGAGATGCTTGTAAAGAAGAAAGTGATGAGGAAATGATCTTAGACTAGGAGCAATGTTTTTAGATTTTTGATGCAACGATAGGGCCTCAAAGGTTTTTTTGATAAGATGATGATTGGATTCAATTTTATTATGATCAAGATTTAAATCAATTGGTTTGGTTTGATGAAGAAACTAGGAGAAAATGGGACTTATGATCGATTAGGATGATTGCTTGATTGATAAAAGGATTGATTGATTGATTGGATTAAGAGACAAAGTTTCAAGATTAGATTGATAAGGATTGATGATGACGGTTTAAGACAAACCTTAGTGAAATAGGATCCAATGAGGTGCAAAAAAAAAGGATTAAATATGATGATTTTTTCCTACTCAAAGATAGACTTATGATCTTGAGCAAGATAGTATTGGATTGACCACTCAAGATAGACTGATGTTCTCAAGTGGAAAGATTAATTTGTTTGCTAATGATAGGGATCCTTTTGACACTTTGATAAATATTTTTACCTTAGATTTGAGATGGAAATCTGATAAAGGTACAAAAGATAAGGATTGATACTGATTGATAAAGTCCAATGTATATGATGGTGCTCCAAGTTACAAAGATTGGGAAAATGAAGTGAAAGGATGAGAGACTAGGATGAAGAAAGAAAATGGTGGTTGAACAATCAATTGATTGATTTGGGAAAACACTTTGAGAACCTATAGGAGAGTAGAGCTGGAAAATATCTCTAAAACCTCAAAATTCATTGATTTCAGGCATAGACACCTATCTTCCAGGGGAGCCACCTATGTGCATAGTCCCCTGTCTATAGGAAGAACTGCATGTGTAGGAATTTGGACAGAAAGTTGATGTTTTGAATTTGAAATCTTGAGAAACTAATTTGACTTGGTTTGCCTAATGATGTTGAAGGATTTTGTAGTAAAATTATCCATGGGCAAGAATGATTCAAGCACAAATCAAAGTCAAACATGATGTGACCAAGCAATTGTCTTCAAACAATCCAATAAGGGACAAAGAAACCTTGCGGATACAAACACTTGTGAAGTATGAAATGATAGGGAAATTTTAGCGCAATGTGTATGTTCTGATAGCTTTTTCAAGCCAAATATTTCCACTAGTCTCAACACAATCAATGACACTTCAAACAAAAGCTACCCAAGGAGTGGCTTAGTATCAAAATCTTTTCCCACACTAGATATTCCTTAGCCTCACACAAAGTGATGTTGGATTTTTTCTAGGACTATACACATTGTGGGTTTTGAAAAGAGACTCAATGCTCAAACCGCATAGGCTCCCTCATGTCTCATTCATGTTTAAGAATTCCCTTGGGAATACGAATGGTGAATGTAAAAAATCTTCAGGTGATTTGGGTAATCCAGTTGGATTGATCCTTGCATAAATATTATGATACTTTCAGAGGTAAACTGGGTATGCCTCTATCTAAAAGTGTCTAGTGAAACTTCCATCTGCAACTATCTCTCATAATCCCGTGAGAAAGATTGAGGCATATAGCCCTATGAGTACGTGATAATGTAGTCCCACACGCAGGATTTAGGCCTTGCAACCCTACAATATCAAACATGAGAATGATTTCTCAAGAATAGCTACGTCCCTTGAGAGATTGGTCTCAAGAGAATTTTATTATAGTGGGTTAGAAGAGGCTAGGTCCACCTTGTTCCCCACTTGGGAAATCCCTCTCACTAGCTATGCTAAAGCTCTCGGGAGGTAGCCACTCTAAAAGGGTACAAAAATCCTAATGAAAGAAAAAAAGGAGGCACAAGTAGGTTTGGTATTTTGATCACCCTAAAAGGGTGAGAGCATATCCCTACTACTTGTGATCCTTCAAACACATCAGTCACTTGATTACTTACATGGGATTCTTCTAACTAGGGGTAATTCAGCGGGTTTGGTATTTTGATCACCCTAAGAAGGGTGAGAGAATATCCCTACCACCGTTTTCCACAAACACACAAGCCCCCTAATTAAAATATGTGAGATAAATAAAAAAACACAAAGTTTATTTGTATCTCTAAGGCAACCTACAAAACCAATTAATTAGTAGTCTCAATGTTTATGCCTTCTACAAGCGTCCTACAGAACAACTGGATTAGTAGTTTGAAAACACTTTGATCTTGGTCAAACATTCTGCAAAACCACTGTTAGAAGATAGAAAACACCAGAAACATGCAAGAAAACCATATTACCAAAGCTCAGAATGCAAAATGAAAAGAAAATAAACTAAAATAAGCAGAGTTGCTTTTCTGTAGGTAGAGACACCTATGTGCAGAGACGCTTGTCTACAAGCAGAGCTGCCTGTCTAGAACAAAATGCAAAAAAGACACTAATCTTTGCAAAAAAACTAATACCTAAAATAGCTAAGACTTATAAAATTCCATCTATTATGAAAAAGAGAATACAAATATACCTAAATATTCTAAAAATGTATATAAAACCCTAAATTGTGATGCAATGTGCAAGATGAAGTCTTTTTGTCAGAGCCCCTTGTGTACAAGAAGAGACGCCTATCTGAGATAGAAATAAAATAACAACTAGAACCTGCAAGATTTAAAACCTAACATGCTTGCAAATACACAAAATAGTCCTAATGACAAAAAGCATTAAGAAATTAACCCTAAAATGACTAAAATATATAGGCTAAGCAACTTAGAATGTTAAACTAAAAAGGAAACTCCCTTTTCTATCACACACACCTATGTACAGGTAGAGTCGCATGTGTGCGAAGCCTCTTATGGGCGGAAATGTCTCTGTAGAAGCAGAGCCTCCTGTTAGTCGGTCCATCCAAAAACTTTGCAAAAAATGAAAAAAAACTAGGACGTGGGTCCCATCGGGCGTGCCAAAATGTATGCAATGAAAATACGTATAGCTGGACAACAAGTCAAAACATGGAAATAAAATAAATATAAAGAAATCAAAGCATGCAAAGAACTTGAAATAAAACTAAATTTTCACTACAACCTTCGATGAGATAAAACAAGTGCACCCAAGACTTGTTTGATTTTCTCTTAGAGATATTGTGGGTGTGCTCTCCCAACATACTGCAATAAAATCCCACTATGATGCAAGCTAGAATATGGTGAAGGGATTGAGAAAAAGTATGAGGAACTTTCCCCAAGCTTCACATGATGAAGATGGAACTGCAATAGCAATCTAGAATGAAAATGCAAGATTAACTAAACTAAGATTGATTCCATTACCTAACATGTAACATCTAGATTTGAAATGCAAACTAAACTTGTATGAAAAACTTAGTGCTCAAGAGTGCTCAAGTATGAAAAATGATCTATTCATTAACTACTTGCAAATGATGAGTGAGGCCTCCTTTTATTGATTTTCTATGAAAAAAGGAGGGCTAGGATTAAGAGGAGGAAAATGAGTGGCTAAGATTGAAGGTTAGGTAGGGTTTTGGTGGGAGTGAAGGAGATTAAGAGGCAAAATAAATGAGTGGCTAGGATTAAGTGGTTAAAGAGAGGAGTTAACTTTTGAAATGGAGGGAATAAGAATTTAAAATAAGTCACATGTGTGTGCAAGTGATTAAGGCTAAAAAGGGTTTAATTACCTTTTAAATGTAATTAGAGTGAATTTAGCCAAAAGCAAGGAGAAGTGAGATTTAAATTAAATTAAATTAAATTTAAATGGGGTTTAGAATAATTTAAGAGGAAATGGAGGGATTAAATAAATAAAATTTATTTAAAATGAAATGTGGAGGAAACATATATTAAAATAAAATTTTAATATGTTAGGGATAGTATTTAAATTAATTTTAAATACAAGGTGATGAATTTATTTAATAAAATTAAATAAATAGTCGAATATAATAAATATAGTTAATTTAACTATATTATTATAGGTAATATTAATTAAATTAATATAGAAATGAAGAGGGATAATTTAGGGTGTCTAGAGGTATTTAACTTTTAAGGATTTTGAAACTAAGGGATATCACTCATATTGATATTTTACTAAATTATTATTTGGATTCATGGATAAATGAGTTAATCCAGGCCCTAGGGAGATTAAGGAATCATAATAGACTACTAGATTGAGGAATGCAACAAAGTCTATTGACACCAATATATTCAAATTGGATGATTTAAGGACTTGAGATCAACATATGCTCAAGAAGAAAGTGATTCATGATTTCTTGTGATTGTGGATTCAATCTTTGGATTTAAATTATTACAATACATAAAGGGATTCAGATGTCTCAGAGTAGTTATTTCAACACCATTATATATAAATTTAATGCATTGATGGTATGTAGAAGGAATGACTTTAATTGTGTGAATCCATGGTCTTCCAAGGAGTATATTATAACTTAAAGTTAGGTCTAGGACTTGGGAAACCACATCCTTTACCAAATGTCCAACTCTGATTGGAAATGTGACAGATCCTTTGGATGAACATTCTTCTTCATCATATGATTTTATAGTGATTTTTTTAAGGATATTATACATTTTTAGAGAATATGAATTATGTGATTAACTTTATATAAAAAAATTTTAAACCCGCTCCTCTATCTATCAAGACTCATTTGATTTTAACTTTACAAATGAAATATTCAAAGTGTAAGGGTGCATTATGTGTCCAGTGCATTGAGGAGTCATTATGTTCTATAAAATTGTTGGTATGAGCGAGAGTGATATATCCCACTATAGCTTTGAATTGATCCACTTGTAGGTCAATAGGTACAACAACACTAGAAAATGCTTTATCAAGGATAGCTTTGTGTTCAGGAGACAAGTGTAAAAGCTCAAGTATAGAATTTTGCATGGGTGTCTTCCCTAAATTATCTATAAGATTATATTGTGAATTTGATTTAGTGGGTGTAGGATTAGGAAATTTAAGAGTAATTGTGCCTTTGCATATGGTAAGATTGCGATCGAGCTCTTTGCATTTTATAATGAATGTGTTCACATGATTATTAGCCTCGCTGATGTTATTTATGGAATACTCATATTTAGTAGTGTTATAATTCACACCATCACCTGATTGAGGGGATTTTACTTTATCTTTATCCTTTTCATGCTTAGTGAAGGGATCTTTGAACACCCCACGATTAGAGTTACCAGAAGGAGTGTGCCCATCAACTATTATTTTACCATCATCTATAAGATCTTTAATTATATGTCAAAGTATATTGCAACTATTTGTCTAGTGAAATTTATGTCGATGATACTTACATAAATGATCTTCATTCCACCATGGAGGTTTGACCTACGTATTGTATTCTCTCATTTTTGATAATGTTATAAGGTCATTTTCAATATGTTCTTTTAATGTTGATTCAAGCAATTGATGTAATGGTGTAAATTTTATTTTAGGGAAGCTATTTTGAGTTTTTTTTCCTTTGTCTAAAGATGATCCTTTGAGATTTTAAATGGGTTGTACAGATATATTATTCTTTGCATCTACAACACCATCATTGACAATGTTTTTATTTCTAGCCCAAAAAGTGTTGGGATATGGAAAGGTATGTACTAAGAGGGGAGGGGTGAATCAGTAACCTTAAAAATTTTGAAACTAATATTTGTAACCAAATGTTCTATAATAACCAACTGAGTAGATTTCATACACCAAACTGATGACATTAAATTTCCATTAGTATGCAAAAATACACTTTTGGTAAGCATACAACGAAAGACAGGACATGAGAAAACCAAAGATTAGATACTAAGAGATCATCGAAGATGACTAAGTGCAAAGAGAACCAATGACACAAGTTAGTGTGTAAACTGAAATCAAAAGACAGAAAGATAAAGTTGAACTCGACAGAGGAACCCAATATGCAAGTTACAGTGCAGACTGACAAGATAGATATAGTGCAATCGACAAAACAAAACTGAAGGACCGTCAAGCATGATCGATAGACAGAACCAAAAATTAGTTGCAGCCCGCAAAAAGTGGATTTGACTTCCACATCAGATAAAGAAAGTGTATTCTATTTATAGGATATTTGATTATTTTAAATCCATTTCTTTAGGGACAAGATACATGAATGTAAGTTCTTTAATCAGTCTAACTGATTTAAAACACATAGACTAGGAGATCTAGGTATAAGTTGTAAACCTGATCTTAGAGTTAACATTGTTTTTATCATAACTCGGTGAAGTCAATCCATCTATAAATAGATGTTGCAATCATTCATGATTATGGATGAATAGATGATGTGAAGAGAGAGGAGAAAATGAATGAATCAGACGAGCACATCTATGGATCAGATTGAGAGTTTCAAGAACATGGACATCAAAAGATAAATTTGGTTAGCAAGAACCAAGAACATAGCATACCAAGAATCAAGGTATTATTCAATCATAGTTAAAGTGATAATATTTTTATGTGAACTAAATAGGATCTGTATCAGAAATAGGAGATTGCATTTACCAGGTCAATTTGTAATTTTCTATCATTCTAACAACTGGAGAAAAGTGTAAAAATCCTTTCAAGGAAGGTAAGTGTGTTGCTAAAGCTCTTAACAAAGTAGACTTTAAAAGGTCTCCACCGATACTCCTAACAGGGTAGGTCCTCAGAAGTGATAAAATTGTAAGCCTTAATTGGCCCCCTCCAATCTGTATATAGTGAAGATTTTGTGGGTGCCATCCCCACTACATTTTTTACTTCCTCCCATAAGTTTTCTGTGATATCATATCTTGTGTTATGTATCAAATTACTTCCATGAATGTTTTTATGAATGTTCACATGTATGTTAATGTTATGATTTGGTATAATTCACATCAAGATAGTTTAAATCAGATTGAATGGATATGTAATTGATTACAAAGCTTAATTGATAAAAGGGATATAAAAGTTTTAGAGGTACTAATTCACCCCTCCCCTCTCAGTACATACTTCCCATTAATCCCAACACAAACATGTAATGCCACTGCTAAAATGTAAATGCATGTAAATTAAACAATACACATACATGAAATTAAGTACTAATGACACTAGTATTTTTCTATTGTAGAAAACCCCCGTTAGAAGGTAAAAACTGCAGTGGGGATGGGACCCACAAAACTTCACTACTACAGTAAATAAAGTAGCATGTTAAAGCTTACAAAGATTGATCACTTTTGATGATCTTACCTTGTTAGGAGTAACAATGAGATCTATTATATCTACCTCATGAGAGGATTTTACAACACAAAGTATGTGTGCACTTGGTCAAGAGATTTACATAAAGATGGTTAAGTCTACTCTATTAGGAGATTTTGGGGTCTATTACAATTGTTAGAGAGTAGCAGAATTGTGATCTAAACAAATAAAATCTCACTATTGTTGACACAGATCCTTTAAGTACATATAAAAATTATCACCTCAATGTGAATGATAATACCTTCTTCTCTGTACTTCTTAGTAGCCTTTCCTTTGTTCTAAAAACTGATTACTGCAATGTAGTCTTTGTCCTAAAAACCTTGTCTGATCTATGATATCTGTAGTATGGAGAATACTTGATCATTACTTGATCATACATACATTAAAAATGACATCTTTACACTATATATCAAATTGATTGACCTAATTAGGCTTTTACAATATCTTACATAACCTAAGATCAACGGTATACATAATTTACCTTGATCATCTAAATATAGGACATATAAACAATTAATGTTGTGAATCCGTAATTAATGTTCTCCTCAATCGTTGTAAACCGTTATCCAGGTTGGAAAAAAATTATTACCTAGTTTGATGTTCCATAACAAACTTTTATGTGGCCTCTGGTCCACTCGGTAAATGTTGTCTCTTAGTGCTCGGTGTTCTCTATGTATCTCATTTATACCGATGTTCAGTTATACTATGTATCTCTATGTAGTCTACTGCTCGGTAAAGTCTGTTTGCTCGGTAATCACTACACTCAGTTAACTTTTTGTGTGATCAATTCTCTTGGTTAACTCTATACTTTAATGATTATACCGACTGGTTTTTTTGTGACTCTGTTACTGACTATCCTTTTGAGTTCTTGAATACTAATGACAACCTTCAATACTCATTTGGAGTAACATTCTCCCCATTTGGAATTAGTATCAAAAACTTATCATTTACAAATTACTATACATAGCGAGTCCTCCTTTGTACATGCTTAGTATATGTATATGACTCCCCTTGATTATAGTTTCCCCCTTTATTATACTTCTATACATATATTTCCCCCTTTTTTTTAAAATAATGACAAAAGGAATAAATGTTGGAAATAATGGAATGGTGTATTGAGAGGGGAGGGGTGAATAAGTACCCTCAATACTTTTATCAATTAACCTTTATCCTTGTAGTATTCAATTGTATTACCAAACATTTGTGCTATCTTATCTTTGTGTATGTTATATCAATTCATTAACTCAATAATCATGTAAAACATTCATGAAATGTATAGACACATGACACAAGATTTGGTAACGCAGAAAACCCCGGTTAGAAGGTAAAAACTGCAGTGGGGATAAAACCCACAAACCTTCACTATTTGCAAAATGGAAGGTATTGGTTAAGGCTTACAATTTTGATCACTTCTGATGATCTACCCTATTAGGAGTATTATGTAGAGACTAGTTAAGGTCTAACCTATTAAGAGCTTTAGAAACACTATTTAATGTGCACTTGGTTAAGATATTTATAAAGGATTGTTAAATCCACCTTTCTTGAAAGGGTTTCTTCTATTTTCTACACTTGTTAAAATGTAGTCAAAAATATTCAGTGACTTGAGTTTATGAAATCTACAACTATGAATTATAGATCCATTAAATTCACATGTACAATGTATCACCTAATGTGATTGATTAATACCTCTGTTTCTCAATAGCCTTGATTCTTTGTTCTTGATAACCTATTTCATTTTTTGTTGTTCTTCTTCTTGAAACTCTTAGTCTGATGCATAGATGTGCTTCTTGGCTACCATCATCCTCACATCTGTATGAAATGAATGATTACACATATATTTTTACAATATATTGACCTAATTAAGTTTCACGTATTACACATGTAACTCTATGATCAAAGGTTTACAACTTGACATTGATCTCCTAGTTTGCATGTTTTTAATTAGTTAGACTGATTAAAACAATTACAATTATATTGCTTGTCCCTGAAGAAATGGTTTTAAATCAAATCAAAATGCTAAATATAAAAAATAAGTGTTTAATCTGACGTGGAAGTCAGATCCACATTTCTTAGGATATAACTAACTTTCTATGACTGATGCTCAGGTTGCTCTGTTGTCTATCTATCAGTGTTCCTTCTATGAACTGTCCATCAGGTTCCCTTTCTCTGTCGGGTTCCTCTATTTTCCACTCTGTCGGTTTATACTTCAACATTTTGGGTTGAACTATGCAAACTATGTCAAGTTTCTCTTGTGATCTGTCTTGTCGGGTTTCTCTTGAACTTAACACTTTCGGTGACCTTTGTTATCTGTACTCTCAGTTTGTACTGAAATCCTATCTTTTGGTGTAGGTGTTACCAATGGTTCAAAAATGATTTTCCCTTTGCATACTAATGGAAAAATGTCTCATCAATCTCTCCCTTTGACATTAGTATCAAAAATAATATGTGAAAAATACTAAAATGTGTAGTATGTACACCATGTGTTCACCTTGTCATTATGACTCCCCTATGTATATGCCAGTATAGTATATGTTTATACATGTACACTTTCTTTTATACTATACTCCCTTTTCACCTTATCTTCATATCATTTTCCCATTTGTATCATATTAGTCTCCCCCTTTTTACTACTGTACATATCATTTTCCCCTTTTTTTGATAGTAAGAGCAAAGGTGTATGCTTACAAATTATCAAAAATATGGGAATGGGAATTCTTTATGTCTTCCAATATTTTCTCCCATTTCTCTTGTAGGTGTTCAAGAGACATTTTCTCCAGTTTGATTCGGGCATGCATATCATAGATGTTGACTGCTACACACATCTTTGGGGTGGCAATTAACTACCTTGCCGAAGGCATGTGCTATTGCAGAAGTGTAAGATTTGGTAGCATTAGAGCCTGTAGCTCAGTAACCTCATCTCTAAACTTGGTTTCTACCTCTAGAATATCTTGTCTCAACCTTCTAGATTTCATAATCTTTTCCAAATGCATCTTGATTGCATTGTCATTTATGGTTAGAATGTGTGCACTTGTATTTAGAGCAAAGTCTATTTGTGCAATCTTATCACTATTTTCCTTAGTGAATTTCTCTAAAGTGCACAAATTTTGTATTAAGGCAATAACTTCATAAATTATTGGATCTAATTCATTTGCTAGTTCTAAGAGCTTTAGCTTGTTCTTTGCCACTTCTTGGCTGATCTTTTTTGTCAATTTGTATTGATATTTTTGTTCTGCTTGTTCTTTAATTTCTTTTTCTGCATCCACATTTTGAGATGTGATGACCTTGGTTAGAATGATAAGTTGATCAAGGATGGGGGCATCTTGATCAACATCTATGTCAGGCACTATTTATGTCAATATATCCCTTTTAGTTTCTAACACTAGGGATTATTTGTGCTCCTTACTTAGCTTTTCTTTCATAAATTTTCTTTGAAATATTTCCCCATACTCTTGGAGAGATTCAAAATCCAATGTAGAAGGATCACACTTTGGTATTTCAATGGTTTGATCAAGTGTTAACTGCAGATTGGTCTTCTTTGTCTTCTTCTTCTTCTTCTTGGATGCTGAGTGGGAAGCACTTGAATGTAGCACCAAAGCAAGATCCTTTACTTGGTCAGATGTTCTTGATGAAGGCTTTTGTGGTGTTGTGTATTTTTCCTGCTGCTTGGTATCTGCCTAGCGGTTGGGAGTGGACATCTCCACATCAACCTTTGGTTTAAATACAACATCCACTTTGGTATCCTTAGAGTAGCATCATATTTCTTCTCTTCTTCACCTTTTTCTTTGTTCTCTCCATCTGTTTCTTTTGGTTCTCCATCTATTACATTTTGTTCATAAGTTGTATCTTTCTATTCATCATTACCCTTATCCTTGAGTATGCTTGTATCAGGCTCAGGTGAGTTTTCCTTTTGTGAGATTATGTTAATAGCTTGTATTAACAGTGGCATTTGGCCCGGTATATTCACCTATGCAACATCTATAGTTGTGTCGTATTTGTTAGTTTGGGATGGGACAACAATGATATATTCATCTTTCTGTACCTCATATATAGGATCTCCTCTAGTAATATTAATGATAGTATTATCGATCCATGTTTCATCTGCAGTGTCCATATCCTTGTTAGCTTTTGTGTTCACTGCTTCTTCATTAACATCCTCATCAGTTATAAGAATATGTTTGGGGCTCAGTTTAGCCTGATCTTCTTCATTGTGTTGCTTGTCAGTGAGTGCTATTTGTGGTTCGGGACTTGTGTCCTTTTTAGGTACATCAAGTATCTTTCTCCATTCATCCTCACTTTTTTTGTCTAGCTCAATTAGATGTCCTTGTAGCACTTTGTAGGCTCTTAACTTTGGTGAGAACGTGTTGGAATGTTTCTTCATCATTTCTTCAATCTCTTCCATCTTAGATTCAAGTGGCATAACTAAAACTAGGGCTCTTTCCATTATTTTTTTCTCTTCCTTTAGATCATATGTCCACCTAGTTGAGAGTCTCTCTAGAATTTATTTAGGCATTTTGTCTTCAAACTATATTGGAACATATTTGAAGATGCTCATCATTGTGATAATTGCCTCCTCTATCTTATTTTGATCCTTGGGATCTAATATTAGCCATTTCCTAGTCTTAGGGTATGTGATTGAACCTGACTTCATGGTAGCTACACATACCTCATCAATTGTAGAAGGAAGTGTGTTCTTGATAGATTGTTCATCTTTTTTCGGTGTCCTCTATGTCTTCCTTAGTTATGATTAGCCTTCTTCTCTTTGTTGGGGCCTTTTTCCCAGTTTGAGGCTTTCTTTTATAGGTCCTTACTTGACCTTTCTTGACAGGTGGTGAGTCTATTTTAGCAGTTTGAATCCTTGTCCTTTGTGTAGCAGTTGTTCTAGGATTCTTCAGGGGTCATGCATCAGACTCTGTGGATTCTGAGTCACTCACCTTCTCAGCTTCACTGATGGGTGACTGACCCTTAGTTTCTTCTGTCTGTTCTCTTTCCTCTTTATTTACGATAACTTTTTCTTCATAGTCTTAACCATTTTCTCTTTCTTTCTATCAATTTTCTTCACAACTAAGCCGGTTTGTATCCTTTCCTTGGCTTCCTCATAAGTCACAAACTTAGGTTGTGAATTGTCCACTGGTTCATTCAACAATGCCTCAATAGCATTTGTTTCTTGATCTATGTTGGTTTCATAGTCAAGTGGAGCTAACCATGTTGTCCTCAGTACAAATGGTTTGATAAAGGTGTTATCAATGTCCACCATAAATAAAATGTCAGTCTTGTATTTTTCTACCAGTTGTTCTGGTATCCTCATCCTCTTCTGCATTCTGTCTTTGAATCCAGTAAAGTATTCATCCATGACTCATTCAAAATTATCTCCTAGTGATTTGATGAACTCACTA
The DNA here is from genome assembly GCA_018584345.1 of Thuja plicata. Taxonomy (NCBI): domain Eukaryota; kingdom Viridiplantae; phylum Streptophyta; class Pinopsida; order Cupressales; family Cupressaceae; genus Thuja; species Thuja plicata. The sequence continues at coordinate 3,738,911 of MU224543.1, read as the reverse complement.
ATCTATGTGGTCACTAGTCGGGTAGTGTCCCATTTGACATTACTGATAGATGGGAAGGATTCTTGAAAATAGAAAAATATGCACATAATGAGTGAACCAAACTTACATAAGTTATAATTTGCAGTCCTGATTATCCTCATATTCTCATCTAATTGCCTTAGTAGAAGTTTTGATAGATCTAACTACAGTCCCTTCTTAACAATTTTGTGTTCTATATCCACTGCCCCGGATGATATACTATTCATCCTGCTAGCTTGAAAGCTTTTGTATCCTAAGACACATGCTCCAAATTTCATTTCATCATCAGTGATGGTGGATACCTTTAATCCTCTTCCATCCCATACTGCTCCTGTGGTCTTTTCAATGTCAGCACGAGGGGGTGCTTTAGTGCCTTTTCTTTATTGGTTATAGGATAACAGTAACAATGTGTATAACATCCCTGGTTATTAGTTTTGGCTCATTCAACCACATCTTTTGGTCATACACTCTGTTTAGCACTAACCGAATCCATTCAGTCTTGAATTCCTTCACGAATAATAGGGAATTTGTGAGCCCTTTTAATTCAATGTGATTATTTTATTCTTTGATTGTTCCATCATCTTTGCAAAGCTTTTTGTAATCTTTCTCAACCTTAAGATCTCCCATTTCTGCAATCTTACAGTGAATATACGCTCAGACCTCCTCAACGAGAAAAACCCTAGCTGGTATATACTGAAGAATGCACCAACATTGTCAGGTTTTAAAGCAACCTTGGGACAAATCTTGTAATGAGGTTCTTCATAAGTGGCATTCTTGATTAGATTAACCTTTTTCTCCTTTTCATTCTTGATCTTGGAGGTTTGTGAAGTAGTTGCCATCGTTTAAAAAATTAGGGCTTTTTCCCGTAAAAGAAAACAAAGTTCTTGGTGAATTTCGTTACTTACTTCAAACTTCTCTGACTGCTAGGAATATTTATGAGTTCTTTGAATAGGGTTGAAGTCACTCTGCAATCTGGTTGCTTCATGCTCTAGTTTCACTCTGCTTCTTCGCTCAAATTGCTTTGTTAATAATGAGTTCTTCCATCGACTATTTATAGATTTTTTCCCTAAGTCATGTCATAAATGCTCACCCACTTCTCGGTGTTTGAAGATAGATTTTTTGTGTAGCATACACTTCATTCTTTATGATAACATGATTCTTGATTCAGGTGTCAACTCATTTGACTGTTTACCAATGGATCTTGATATATGGCAAAGACAACATTGTCTTTTTACATGATTACCAATGGAGCTCAGTTTATACTAGCGACTTAGCTTTTTATGTGTTAACTGATGATGCTCAGTAAGTATAGACAACTTAGCTTTGTATGTACACTAGTGATTTTTGGGAAGCATTGACCCATGAGATTGAATTCACAGAATCATAACAAGTAATACCATAGTGCATCTTTAATTATGCTAGTTTGGCATTTCATCAATGTATAATGGAATTGATGGTAAATATATCTTGGTATAATGAAGTTCCATACTTACTTGTTCTACTTAGGTGGGGGTGGTGATGTCACTAGATCCATTGGATAAGGTGTCACCATTTTCATTGCTTGGTCCAACATCTTAACTGTTTGTATCTTTCCTCCACATTTTCTTTCTCATCTTCCTGATGTCTTCAATGGTGTTTCCATTGGCAAATGTGCTTGTTTCTGTCACTTGGTCTTTGTAGTCCTTTCTTAGATGACCAACTTTATGATAGTGTAAACATGTCATTCTGGGGTTAGTCCAACTCCTAGACTTTCTTATCTTTTGTCTCATGTAGTTTGCAGCTATGTGTCCAAATCTTCCACATGTGGTGTAGTTTCCTCATGTGTTGTAATCCCAAACATATGAGTTACCAAATCTTTTTGGTTGATAAGAAGTTTCATTTTATTTAGGCTTCCATGCTTTCCTATTCTTCTTCCTACATTCAAGAGATGTGTGCCCATGCATTTTGAAAGTAGGACAATATTTGTCCATGTAGCTTTCCTTCTTTGGTTGTTTCACCTTAGATTTACATTAATATGCTTTATGTCCTTTCTTGTTACATTTATAAAAAATTATTTTGAATCAAGGTGTGGATTTGGGAATACCTTTTATTTTTCTCCTGTAGACATTTGATGTGTGGCCTGGTTTTCCATAGTGATTGCATGACTTCCTTCTTGGTCTTGGATTTGTGTAGACATTCTTTGGATCAACTTGGTATGGTGATTCTTCATTCTCGGTATACCCTAGTCTAGTATTGTTGCTGACTCTTCTTTGTTCATCCAGAAAGTCATCCATCCTTTTGGTGCTTTCTTTAGCTCTCTTGATCATGTCATTGTGTTGTTTCTGAATTCTCACTTCATGCTTCAGTTTTTCATTTTCTTCTCTTAGCTCACCAATAGCTTCTATCCTTTCAATGAGTTCTATGTTCATTTTGTTTTCCTCCTAACTCATAATAATAATCTGAATGGTGATCTCATGATGATGTTCTGTAAGTATTTGTATTTTTGACTCTTTCTCTTGTAGCTTTTCAGTAATCTTCCTCATGTCATCAATAGCTAGTGTTCTTTCTTGCTCAACTTATCTAGAATTATTCATGACATCAATCATTCTTACCATCTGTGTCTCTTGACCAATTTGTAGAGATTTCACTTGTCTAGCTAGATGTTGATTGATTTCATTCAGACTTGTGATGCTTTCTTCATATGTGTCTGATGCTTTGCTAGATGCAGATTGTGATGACTCAAATAGATCAAGTATCTCCTCTTCATGATAGTCTGTTTCATTACAACAAGATGCCATAATCTTTCTTTCATCTAGCAACTGTCTCATCTTGATTCTAGCTTCTTTATATTGTTCATAGAAGATCTGTATCTCTAAATTCTGATTCTCAATACTCTTTTCTAGCTTGTACCTTTCCATTGTATGATCTTTTCTCATAAGTCTTTAAACTTTTCAAATAAGAGATCTAGCTTTGATACCAATTTTTGGAAATAATCGAATAATGTACTGAGAGGGGAGGGGTGAATCAGTACCCTCCATAATTTTATGAATTAACCTTTATCCTTTTAGTAATCAGTTGTATTACCAACCATTTGTGCTATCTTATCTTTGTGTATGTTATATCAATTCATTAACTCAATAAACATGTAAAACATTCATAGAAACATTCACAAAATGTATAGACACATGAAACAAGATTTGGTAACGCAGAAAACCCCTATTAGAAGGTAAAAACTATGGTGGGGATGAAACCCACAAAGCTTCACTATCTATAGAATGGAAGGTGCTGGTTAAGGCTTAAAATTTTGATCACTTCTGATGATCTACCCTATTAGGAGTATTATGTATAGACTGGTTCAGGTCTACTCTATTAAGAGCTTTAGAAACACTATTTAGTGTGCACTCAGTTAAGAGATATACAAAGGATTGTTAAATCCACCTTTCCTGAAAGGGTTTCTTCTATTTGCTACACTTGTTAGAATATAGTCAAAAATATTCAGTGACTTGAGTGTATGCAATCTACAACTACTGATTATAGATTCATTAAATTCACATGTACAATGTATCACCTAATGTGATTGATTAATACCTTTGTTGCTAGGTAGCCTTGATTCTTGGTTCTTGATAACCTATTTTATCTTTTGTTCTTCTTCTTCTTGAAACTCTTAGTCTAACCCATAAATGTTCTCCTTGGCTACTATCATCCTCACATACATATGAAATGAATGATTACACATCTATTTATATAATAGATTGACCTAATTAAGTTTCACGTATTACAAATATAAATCTATGATCAAAGGTTTACAACTTGACCTTGTTCTCCTAGTTTGCATGTTTTTAATCAATTAGACTGATTAAAACAATTATAATTACATTGCTTGTACCTCAAGAAATGGTTTTAAATCCAATCAAAATGCTAAATATAAAACATAAGTGTTTTATCTGACATGGAAGTCAAATCCACATTTCTCAGGATATAACTGACTTTCGGTGACTGATGCTCGGGTTTCTCTATTGTCTATCTGTCGGTGTTCCTTCTGTGAACTATTCATCGGGTTCCCTTGCTCTGTTGGGTTCCTCTATTTTCTACTCTATTGGTTTACACTTCAACAATTTCAGGTTGAACTATGCAAACTATGTCAGGTTTCTCTTTTGATCTGTCTTGTCGTGTTTCTCTTGAACTTAACACTTTTGGTGACCTTTGTTATCTGTACTTTTAGTTTGTACTGAAAGCCTATCTATTAGTGTAGGTGTTACCGATGATTCAAAAACTATTTTCCCTTTGCATACTAATGGAAAATGTGGCATAAATAAAAATTACAATTTGTCAAAAATTGCTTCTCCCATTCCTCCTTTAAATGCTCAAGAGTTAATAGCTCTAAGTTTAACTAAGCATACATATCATATATGCTCTTTGTGACTGACAATTCATGGGCGGAAATCAAATTATTTGCCAATGTTACATGTTTCTGCATCATAGCCAAATGTGGTAGTAACATTGCTTGTAGCTCAATTACCTATTCTCTGATTTTTTCTTCTTCTTTCTTCAAATATAGTCTCAAATGCTAGTTTTGGAGAACCTTGGTGTAATACATCTGCAATGCATGTTGCTCGGTTGATAAAATATTTTCACTATCTCTTAGATCTTGATCTAGTTGCTTCATCTTTTCACTAATCTCGGTAGTGAAGTGATCTAAAGTGCATAAAGTCTATAGAAATTTAATGGATTTAGATATCATAGTTTCTATTCCATTGACAAATTCAGATAGAGTTACCTTATTTACTGCTACTGCTCGGCTGATTTTCTCAGTAACTTTATATTGAATCTTACTTTCTTCTCTTTCCTCTAACTTCTGCTTAGCATCTATATCTAGTTTTTTAATTACCTCAATGAGAAGTGAAGGTTGATCAAGTATGGGGGTTGATTCATCTATGTTCACATCAGGAATGAATTGCATGAGAATCTCCTTAGCAGTCTCTAGCACCTGTGCACTTTTTCATTCTTGCCTCAACTTATCCTATGCTGCCTTTTAGGTACAGAGTTCACCATACCTTGTTAAAGCTTTAGGGTCAAGAGTCTGTGGATCACAATCAGGAATATCAATGATCTCATCAAGTGTCATGAGACCCTTTATTTGTTTCTTCTTTTTCTTCTTCTTCTCTTTGGTGCTTGAAAAAGGAGATAATGTCAATGGTAATTGAGCCTTTTACTCAGTTTGTTGCTTGATTGGCTCAGTACTCGGTGTGATGACTTGGGAAGGTGCCTTGGTAGCTGACCTAGTGTCTGTAGTAGAAGTTTCTGTCGTCGATGTTTCTGTGTTACCTTCACCTTTGGTTGTTGTATCAAGGGTATCTTTATGTACACCACCTTGTGTTTTTCCAACACTATGCTCAGTCTTTGTACCATGTGTATCACCGTTATCTTCATTTGTGTGTATAACCTGCTTGGGTGTCTTCTATTGTACTTCACTCTCTATCTCAATATCTTGTACCAAAATAGGAAACTATCCTGGTAGCATTACTCGAGTGACCTCTGTTGTGTCTTTCTCATCTATTGTCTTGGTAGCTCTGATTGTATCATATTATTTTTCCTTTTCATTAGGATCACCTTCAGTTATGTCATTTATTGTGATCTCTAGGTGACCTAAATTTGTCAATAGTTCAGGAATACCATCTAGTACATTATCAATAGTTGCATCATCAACATCAATTGTTATAGGTTTTGTACTTGGTTGATGTTCCTTAGAATCGACTATAGATGCAATGTATGTTTCTTCCTCGGTGTCCTTGATTTACTCTGGTGGATTCAATAGTTTATTCCATATTTGGGTGCTCTCTATATCCACTTCCTTCAAATTTCCTTGTAGGATATTCAATGCTTGTTTCTTCTTAGGAAATTTACTGGCATACTTGTGCATAATATCATTGATTTTCTCTACTATACAATCAGTTTTAATTAGATTGAGAGCTACCTCTCTCATCTATTTCTCAGTGGTGAGTTCATATGACCATCGTGTTCATATCTTATCATATAATTTAGAGGGAATGTAATTAGAAAATTCAACAAGAACTTGTTTGAAGTTGATCATCATACCTATGATTTCTTCTTCAAGTTTATCTTTGTGCTCGATAGTCAGATCTGCATATGCATGTATCTTAGGATGTCTTAACCATTTGGTTGTTTTTATTTCCTCTGCAATTTCATCAATGGTCTGAGGTGTTTGGTTCTGCACAACCTTACATTGAACAATGCCAGGTGCCTCTTCACTCGTCCAATACGTCTAGCTCAATGGATGCAGGCTCTTTCTTCTTGGTCTTTGTGCTAACATCCCACTCTGAAACCTTTTCCTTTGCATGCCAATTAAAGCTCTAAATATTTTATAATTGTTCCTTTTTCCTGTCCCATATGGCATCTATGATGAGCTTGACATCTGTTATAAACTTAATGAAGTTTTTTCTACTTTAAAAGCCTCATCCAAGGTCTTATTAAACCTATCCATATCCAATGCAACATTATCTATTATAAATTCCTCTTTAATAGGAAATAAGGTATAAAATTCACCCCTCCAATCTGATATTGCTTTAATCTTATTATCATATCCCTTTATTGGAGGAATAAATCTATTATAATTTGGTCTAAACATGCTGATCCTGGCTTGTATCTAATTTTCCTTACCTTTAAAGAAAGACAAAGTGGCTCCGATGTGCTCAATTTCTTCTCCTACCTAACTAGCAATCTCAGGGAGATCTACCCTATGTGGTTGTAAGTCTCCTAGCCTTTCAAAAGTGATGCCTTGCATGACCAAGTTCCAAAATAAGGAATTAAAGTTTAAATATGGTTATTGACCTCTGTTTCTAGGTTAGGTAGCTTTCTGAAAGCATTATGCACCAAATCAACTTTTCCCTTTAGGATGTCAATCCTATGTTGTCAGATCTTCTGCGGGGCTTCCAATGCCACTTTATTTTGATCTTTATCTGCTTGCTCTATTCCTATTGAAATATCTTTTGTAGTCTCAGTCTAAGCATCTACCACTTATTTAGGAGGAGTAAGAATAGCCTTGGGGGCCTCTTATAATTTCTTATTCAATTCCTCCACCTTCCCTTCTAATGCCTTGATCTTAATCATGCATACTTCCCTGTCCTTTACATGACTCTTGATTGATCAAAAATATTTTGATATCTCTTGGACATCTGATCTCTCTTGGCTTCATTTAGATGTGCAAAATGGTTAAGAGCTTGGGATATTTCCAAGTCTGGGATCATGGATCATATCCACATCCCCTAATCATTTCTCCAATCTATGTCTCTGAGGATAGATTTGCATCAAGTTGCCTTATGATATGATCAATTATAAAGGCTGAAGCAAGATCCCAACTAGGTACAAGAAACATTCCACTATATTTGACTAGTTTCCTAGCCTCATCAGGCGTTATGGTTTTAGTTTTAGGGTCATATGCTTGCAAGGCCTGCAAAGCTTTACCTGGCACTAAACCCTCCTTTGTTAGTTGCAACTGTGCCCCTACTTCTTGCTACTTTATCCAGATCAAGAAATTTTTGAACTCCTTTGTTTTGATGAATGCATCATCTTTCAAGAATTCCTCTTGATGAATTTCTCTTTCATCTTGGCATAGCATGAGAGGTATTTTGACTTCTTCTTCTTCATCCTGCTTCACTTTCTTTCCTTCCATGATTGCTTTCCTAAGGTGATGGTCATATGCTCTATTACCCATGATTATAGAACTCACCTTATCCTTTTTCTTCTCATGTTCCTTGGCATGGGAAGGCTCCCCTGGTTCCACCTTTTGTTTCTTTTTAGGGGGCTCATCAGTCACCCCAGTGTCAGGCACCTTTGTAAGGTCTACCTCTATACTTTTCTCCATTGAGGGTGGCTGATCCATGGGAGGAGTACTATAAACTGAATAGCCTCATTCACTGTCTTTATCATATTTTGAAGAAGAGTGCTTCTCTAGACCTCTCTCTTTATCTTCTATTAGCTCCTCAAGCTGATTATACAAGGTATTATAGGACTCAATCATTTTATTGAGTTTCTTTAAGTAAGGTAGTCCAGGAAAGAATCCTCCAAAGGAAATCCTCTTTTTATTTATTCATTGTTCTAGACTTACCGGATCTGGATACTGATCTACCCTTCTTTCCACCTCATCTTCCTCCAAAATATTCCTTATGAGGTCCTCTTCCACACATTCTTCATTCTCTTTGATAGCAGTGATAGTGGGAGTTAACAATTTCTTGGCACTCTTTTATGAATCCCTCTAGGTCTATATACTTGTATAGGGCCACACTCATTTTGTAATGGCCCAACCACTTACTCATTGGATCATAGGCTCTTTTTCCAATAGTGAAATTGGTAACCTTGAATTGTTTGGGTGTAAATGTACCTTTCCTGTGGGGAGCCAAGTGCTCTTTATCATTCCATATTAATTTCCAAATGAACTCCATTATAGATATCCTTGGTGGAACATATTTGAGAAAGATATGTGGGGGCTGGGAAAATCCATAGACCCTCATCAAAGTAAAATTCTTCCCATAGTAGGAATCTCCCCAATTATGATTGCCTGTCCACTTATCAACATACTGAAGAGGCCTAAGAAGTTGCAATACCCTGATTTGAAATCTGGTCATATCCACACGTAGGAGATTTAGAATTGGATATGCAATCCAATTCTGATGGCCACAACACTCATGTCCATTGGAATTAAAATTCCTAACCCTAACCCACATTTTTACAAGGTTTTTCTTTCCATGGAACGTCATCCTTGGTCTTAAATTATGCACATCCATGCTATTGATATTGAAATATAAAATCAAGTGCATTAGAATGGAATAATGCAAAAATTTAGGGTTTGGTTTAGTGAGGTCATCTATAAGGCCTTGATGTATATGATCTACAACATACTGAATATAATCATAATCAGTATTTGCATGAGAATTTTGCATGTCTAAGATAATCATCAATAAATCTGTAGATATCCTGTCACTGCCCCCATCTTTCCCCAAAACCCTACACAATGCATAAGCAATGTACTTCACATAATGTATCAAATCCTTAAATAAATATGGGGTAGTAGAGTTTGGTATGGAAACTATATAGTTCCTATTTTCTTTGGGCACATGACCCTGGATTAATTTGGCAACAATAGTGTCCTCTCTAACATACTGATTTTCTAATTTCTTTAGGTCAATCTCCATAGTATAGGGCTGATAGATATCAAAATAATTCATAAATGAAGCCCTATCCAATGTAACCAAGGCTGATCCATCACTCTTCTTAATGGTTTTGGAAAGAGAATCATGTTTCCTAGCTAACTCTATAAGAAAATCTACGTCTACAAAGATGTCTAGAACAACTAGCTTAGCTAACCCTGATGTTAAAGGATTGGAAATTGGAATTGCATTGTCCCTATTACTATAGAAATAATTAAATAGGTGATAACCATAAAACCTACGATTACGTGCATCTCTAAAATTTTCTTTATCATCAACAAGGAGTTTGTCATTTACCTTTTTCCCTTGATTGGTTCTAAATAGTAGAGCCACAAATTCCTTAGTATAATTTCTCTTTCCTTTTTGGTCATCCTCTACATCTCCACTTTTCCCACTGGTAGAAGCTCCACTTGGTGCTGCTTGACTAATTGCAACTGATCTTTACTGAACACTACTGCTTTCTGATACAAGATTCTCCTTACAACCAGTCTTGGAACCCAGACAATTGATCACTCTTGAAAGCACTGAAACTTATGCAATTTATAGCTCTCCACTCTAAAAAATTTGGTTAACTAAAATGAACAACGACAACATCTATTTATTTCTCAGATATCAATGTACTAGTCTAGTCGAGAACATGAAATTGTTATTCAGTCACTTTTTTCATTACTCTGCATGCCTTGACATCAATTTCTCTTAGCCATGGCACGTGAAGTTGATAGGTACTTTGAATTTGAAAAACCAACAAGGATAGGTCATGAGTGATTTTTTCAATTTTAAAACCCTATTATAAGTGATTAATCCTTTAAATCAATAGTGATTGGCTGGTTTTCTTTACCTTTTACAGCTCAGAGAATCTCTTACACTCTGTCAATATCTTTTCTTTTTATAGTCTATCTTTTTACTTCATGACACAAGAAAAAACCCACACAACCTTACCTTAATCTTACCACAGTTCTTTTGGAGATTGTGTGACTGTATTATCTCTTAGTCGCTGAGAGTTTAACCTGACCTTGGTTTCATCATGAGATTCAATGCATACCGCATGATCTAAATCTTATCAATGGTTTAGATCTCTCTTATTAACCCAACTCTTAGTGCAACTTAACATTTCTTCTTTTAGAGATCACACGACTGAGAAAAATTGAAGTCGCTGAATATTTTAGTTTACCATAAGTAATTCTAGAGATTCTTGCCACTCATACAATTAAATCTTGATCAATGGTCTGCGCTGATTCTCTTAATCATCTTGTACTTTCTGAATGTGTTTGGAGATTATGTGACTACCCTTGGATCATTTTTAATCTGATGGTTCATGCTGAATCTCCCAAGCTTTAACCTTAACTTCAATTTTTCATGAGATCACGCGACTACAAGCTATCTCTAATTTGCCAAATAAATTTCTTAACAATGGGTTTTCTTTAAGACTTCACGCACGCCACAGATCTTTGAATAACCTAAACGTGTGTCAACATCTAAATCATTATCTTTGAATTTCTAGACAGTCTTGAACTTTTGACTTCTTTCAGCGACTCAGCACCAGCCACAAGATTTGATCTTAATCTGCGGTTTAGATTCACTCGCATCGATACTCTAGATAACTTTGTCTTAACCATAACTAACCATAGTTCATCTGGAGACTTAGCGATTAAGTGAATCTCTAATTTACTGAACAAATCATCTAATTCAAGTTCTATTTAGAGATTAAATGTCATCCCTTGATTCTTTTTTAATCCATCGGTTATCGCTGAATCTTGAGACCTTTTATTTAACTATGCTATCATTCTGAGATAACACGACTACATTATCTCTAAGTATCAAAAATAAACTTTAGTTTACTTGATCTTAACCTAGGTTTATCCAATGACTATGCGACAAACCTTATCTCTAGATCACTGAAATATTCTTTAACTCATGAGTTTATCAAGAGATTAAGCGCACGTCGCTAGATTAAGTCAAAAATGACACAAGATCTATGGTTATCTCTAAGTCACCGAAAGAAATCTTGACTTTAGAATTTGTTTAGAGATTACACACCAGCCGCTCATCTTACAAAAGATCAACAGTTATCTCTTAATCTATGAATCTCTATCTTAACTTTGATTCCTTATGGAGACTTTGCGACAAAGCGAAAGCAAACTCTTTCCTTGACCTCAGGTACATTAAGAGATTACATGACTGAGAAAACCTCCAATTCGCTAAAAAATCCTTATAACTAGAGTTTAATCTGGAGATTTCATGCCAACCCTAGGATCTGATCTAGATCGACCACCTGCATTTAATCTCCCAATCTTTGATAGCATATTCTTTACCTTTTGAGATCACATGACCAAAGCTTTGAGCTGAGTCTCCAAACAAAAAGGAATATTCGACAATGTTTAAGAGATTAAGCGACTGACTTAAAACATGAAAAAGGGCATGCGACTTAAAACACTTAAGTTCCATGAAAAAGGTAACTTCAAATTAGAAACAAGCTGTGAAGAACTAGGGTTTTTTGCACGACAAGGATAAAAAATGACCCAGGGCTTAGGTTTTTCACATTTCTTATCACTTTCATTGCTTGGAGATCAACATTTGCAAGAGAATTTGATAGTACTCTAGACATGTCTTGACATTTCAGGAAAAATTAACACTGGAAACCCAATGTTTTTTATAGCAAGACTCAAAAACTAGAAATATACACAACAATGGCTCTTTCTGAGGATGTTTGAACGCAAGTTCATAGAAAGAACCACAGATCTCTAGGAAGCAGACCACAAATAACTAACCTACTACAAAAAGAAAACACCCAACTGGAAGGAAACACACAACAGAAAGAAAACACACCTATACATAAAATACAAAGCTACTGTGCATGGAAAACAAAACTAATTGAAGAAAGGTTTCAAGAATTATCCATGCACTGGAAATTCAAATACCTCTCCATCCATATTCTTTAATAAATATGAATCTTTTTTGAAATTTTGATGAATGACAAAGGGGCCTAACCATAATGAATCAAAATTTTTATGTTTCCCCTTGTCTTTAACTCAAAAATTCCATTGAAGAACCAAGTCATCAGACTGGAACTTCCTATCACTTTCTCTTTTATCAAATAGGTACTTCATTTTTTGCTATAACTTGATGTTTTCCTTTTGAGTGTCTTTTTTTAATTTCATCCAATTTTACTAGCTGCAACATTGTTTGTTGCATAGGCTCAGAAACATTTAGCTCCTCATCTTGGATGAACTTGTAAACTTGAAGCAAATTATTTATAGGAATTCTAGATTGAATACCATATACTAATTTGAAGGGATATTTCCCTGTTTCCTTCTTCACAGTGATCCTATCAGCCCACAAAGCAAGTTTCAACTTTGAATGCCAAGCTCTCTTATTTTTCTCTAGGGTCTTTTTCAAAATTTTCAAGATACTATTGTTACTCAATTTTGCTTTCCCATTGGCTTAGGGATGATATGTGGAAGAGTATGAAATCATAATTCCATATTCATCACAAAAATCCTTAAATTCCTCTGACCTAAAAAACATAGCATTGTCTGTTATCAATTTTACATGGACACCAAATCTTATCAGAATATTCTCCATCAAAAATTCAATAACCACCTTACTAGTTTCCTTCTTAGTAGGAATAGCCTCTATCCATTTTGTGAAGTAATGTGTAGAAATTAGTATCCAACTATGTCCACCACTAGATTTTTTTTAGAACTCCCTAATGAAGTTAATCCCCCACATGGCAAAAGGTGCTTCTACACCTATAGGGTTCAACAAGCGAGTGCCTAAAAACTTCATCTTGTTGGAGAATCTTTGACAGGGTTCACACTTTATGAAAAAGGAATGGGCATCTTTGAATAAACAACACTAATAATAATCACCCCTTAGGATCTTATGAGCAGTAGCTTTGGCAAAGTAATGTCCACCACACACACCAACATGTATTTCTGTTAGGACCTTTTCAGTTTTCCCCTTATCTAGGCATAAAAAAGTAAACCATTTCTATCTTTCCAATATAGATCTCCTTGTACTAATGTGTATCTTTGAGCTTGCAACCTGAGATTTCTCTTCTGATTATCAGTCGTGATCTCAGGGCACTTGGAATTTTTGAGATAGTACATGATATCAACATAATAGGGTTGTCTTTCAATACTAGTCACCGTTGAATCTTGTATTTTTGCATTATTTATCTAAACCAAATCCATATTCTCTTTAGTGATTAACTTTTCTAGGCCTAATCCTCTTACTAATTTGGTAATATGGATTTCCAAGTTAAATTGTTGAATCCTATTCATCCACTTACATCGTTTACTAGTAACTTCTAACTAAGTAAGAATATCCTTGATTGCTGCATGAGGTACATATGAAATTACTTTTTCACAAACCAAATAAGCTCTGAATGAATTTATAGCTTTAACCAAGGCATATGCTTGTTTTTCCATCATCTCATAGTTCAAATCTCGAGCTAGGAGGTATTTACTAAAAAATGCAATGGGATGATCATAAACCTCCTCATCCTTCTGTAGTAACACAACACCAATTGTATGAAAAGATCCAAAAGAAAATAATGAAAAAGGCCTACTGTAATCAGGAGACCTTAAAACAGGTGCTTCTTGAACTGGATTTTTTATTTTTTTCAAAAGAAAATTGTGCTTCTTCATCCCACTTAAAATTTTCACCCCTTTTCAATAATTTGATTATGGGCTTCACAATTTCTGCAAAGTTAGCCATAAATATTCTTACAAAATTAATATTACCTAAGAAATATTGTACCCCTTTGACATTTTTTTGGAGTAGTGACCTTTTGAATTGCTTCTATCCTTTCTGGGTCAAGTCTTACTCCCTCTTTTGACACTATATGTCCGAACAATTTTCCTTCTGTTACTGCAAACTGACATTTTTTAGGATTCAAAGAAACACCATATTCCAAAGCCTTATTAAAAATCTTTTCTAAATGTCCATAATGGTCCTCTACTTTCTTAGTAGATTATTTCAAATCATCTTGATAGATCACCATGAATAAATCAACAAATTCTCTAAATGCAACATCCATGGCTCTTTGGAATGTTTCCCCTAAATTTATAAGACCAAATGGAATTATAATGTGCACATATGCTCCCCATGGAGTAGTGGATGTAGTTTTAAATCACTTTGATTCCTTTACTAATACCTGGTTGTAGCCTAAAAAACCATCCATCATTGACAATAAATCACAACCAGTAACTTTGTGCAACATCACCTCCATGTTAGGAAAAGAGTAATTATCTTTTAGAGATGAAATATTCAAGTTCCTAAAATTAACACAAAGCCTTATATCACCATTATTTTTTCTTAGTGGGACCAAATTAGAGACCCAAGTTGAATTTCTTATGGGTTGAATAATCTCTGCATCCCTTAACTTCATCAATTCTTATTGCATTTTGGGAACCAAGAATGGGTTGATTGGTCTCTACTTTTGTCTAGATGGATTAGCATATTGTTTTAGTGGGATCTCATGTTGGAAAAGGTCTTCCCTATAGGATTTTAAGCCATCATAAGAGCAGGCAAACACATGCTTATGTTTCCTTAAAATTTTTATCAGTTTTGACCTAACACGAGAGTCTAAGTTTTTTCCAATATAAACTATTTGAGGTGTGGTTTCTGATCCTAGATTTACTTCCTATAAATCCTCAATTCTAGCAATGCTCTCTTTTGATAAATGATCATTTTAATTATTGGACAATGCCTCTAATTCTATCAACTCTCTAGGAATCTGATTAGTAGTCAAATGGACAACCTCATTCCCCAAAATAATATCCTTGCCATCAATCACCTCAACTAAAGAGTTACAATCTACATACTGGCCTTCATAATGGTCAAGGCACTGAATAAAACTAAGAATATCCTAATCATCTTCAAAAAATTTCCAATTTTAAACATTATCAGGGACAACTGGTCTACTCTTAACTTCCACTATTGATACCCCACTCAAAGTCAAATCACCATTCTTTAAAGAAACATTAGCTAGAAAATATGCCATGATGTTTTTTGACCTCTCTATCCATTCAATGTTAAAGGCGTCAAACAATTCAATCTGATCCCAAATATCATTTTTATAGCATACTTGGATCTAACTTGTGCTGCTACAAGCTCAGAATCACCGTAGACTTTTAAAAATTTAATTCCATGCTTAGTAGCAATATTTAATCCCAAAAACAAGGCTTCATACTCAGTAGTATTATTTGTACACTGAAATGTTAACAAAAAAGATTACTTGAATGTTGTACCTGATGGAGAAATAAATAGGACACCATCTCTTGATCCCTCTTTGGAACAAGCTCCATCAAAATATATCTGCCACAAACCATCCTGTTGTGTATTCAGATCTTCAACTAATGGATCAAAATTTTTGCATTGTGGAATAATCTTCTCTACTCTAAATTTTTCCATGTCTACGTCCACACAACAATCAATGTCAGTATTTTCATTTAATTCAATCATATGAGGAGTCCAACTTTCTTAGGACACCTTGACATTATTACTAGCAATGCTGAAAGTGGAAAATGACAAATCACATTGAATACTTCCACCTATTGAAGAACTCCATTTTCTTGATAGCAACATGCCATAATGAAGTGGAATATCAACAACCAATACACTCATTGTTAACACTTTATCAGGACATATTGCTAACCTATAAGGAAAATCCTCAATAGTACCAATAAAAGGGATTTATATGGAGTCCATTGCCTGACATCTTCCATGAGGAGTGTCAACTTGTAACCCCATTGACCTAATTATCTCTGCATGAATAACAATGTTAGATGCTCTAGAATCTATCATACAATTTTTAAGCATCTTACCATTGATAGCCAAAGTTAATAAAAAGGGATCAACAACTCATGAGAAAGTGTTTGTATTCAAATAAATTTGAGGGATTTATGAAATCATTCCTTCAGACTCTCTTCCCTTGCTATCAGACTTATCATGGATGTTTTTAATCTTTTCAACACCTTCTATTTTTTGGAATTTTATTGGAGAAACACCATTAAAGCACTGAAAGGACATTTTCATTATGTTCCTTAATTCTCATCATTTCTAAAAAAATGGAATTTTAATAGTCATTTGTGACAAACACTGACCCATATCAACAGGTGTGTATTTTACATCAGAGGAATTTTGTTTCTAGATAATAATATTACTATCCTCAAATTGAATGTTTAGAGTTGACTCTTCCTTCTTTGATTTCTTATTTTCCACTTTACGAGGGGAAGAACTTGTTTCTAATATTTTAGCCTTTTCCTCATATACAATGTTTGAACCATTTGAATTGTTTATAATTTTGACCTTTGGCTTACTTACATTTTCAGTAGATCCTTCCTCCTTTTGTGTCTACTTGGCATCTACTTTATTTTCTTTAATAAAGATGCCAGCTGGTTGGCTACCTGCATCACCAACTACTCTATTTCTTAAGTTATAATTACTTCTTGCTTTAGTAACCAGATCAGCTATAATTCTCGCTCTTTCCTCATCAGAAGGTTTTCTCACTATTGTAGATTCCTCACTATTTTGAGCATAACATCTTATATTATCAATCTTTTCTTCTTCACTATCATACAAAACTTGTTAATGATATACTTCTACTCTACCTTGTGAACCATACATATCATGGTTCTCAACTTCATTATCAGAGTCTACATCAGGACATGAATAAGAATCAATCATAGGACAACCATTATGATCACACAGCTCACCTTCTACCTCTCCCCATTCTTCATTTGCATTCATGTCTAGAGCAACAACACAAAAATCAAGATTATGTGGGGCTTGAAAAGATTCACACCAATAAGAATCATTGCACATGTTAACATAATTTTTATGCAAAGGATCAAGAGTCTTATTATCAGGCTTGTCCTTTCTTTGTGGGATAATAGGTTTACCATCTTTAAATTGGGTACAATATGGGTGATTTTGCATCCTATTTTGGGGATTATAACTATTATAGGATGACCTACTATTCTGTAGAGCTTTATATTATTTGTATTTTGGTTCTTTTTTATTGCTCCTACTAAACCGCCCATCATCCCTTCTATCCAATTTTCCTGATACTCTTCTATTCATTTCTATATTAACAGTTGTCTTATAGCCCTCATTAAGGCTTCTTGGATTCTTGTCTTGGAGAGAATATCCCATTTTAGAATCAAAAGCATTTAAATATGTAGCAATACATACCTTTTCATCAAGTTTCATCTTCTGGAAAAGCTTATGCATAGCTCTTTGGAACCTTATATTGAATTCAGTAACTTCCTCATTTGAATTTTTATTTATATTTTTAAATTCATTCAACAAGAATCCCTCATTTGTCTTATCACCATAATGATCTTTAAATAAATCTATCAATTCATCCATAGATCCCACAGAACCATGAGATAGCCCTCTAAACCATTCCCTAGCATCTTCAACTAAGGATTGAACAAAAAATTTCATCAAGACATCTTCATGATTAATGTTCTGATTAATAAAAATAGGTTTTACAAGGACCCAAAACCTTTACAAAAAAAACAGAGAGTTCAGCAGGTTTTACAAGGACCTGCAACCTAGTTTAAAAGATACACAGTTTAAAAAGCATAAACATCTTTGCCAAAGAAACAGAACAGAAAGGGACAGCAACACAACTTTTCGAACAGAAAAAAGTCCCAAAGTAAAAGCATGAAACAACAGGGACAGCAAAAAGGAAACAAACAGGACAAACAAAGAGAAACAGAGAAAAGAAAACAGTTACATTTCTTTAACCATTTCTTCATCTTCCAGGACCATTAGTTGCATGTTGTTAACAGAAGTTTTCAATTCCTCTATTTCTTTATTATCCTTTGGGCTCTTTTTCCTTGCACTAGCTCTAGTTCTCGATCCCGGTCCCATATTTTCCACAACACTGCTATCTTTTTCCTTATTAATCACTTCCAGTTTATCCATTAGGATTTGGGCATGACCGCAGTAGGCTTTCAAACTTATGAGACACTGTTCCCCAATTTTCTTGACAGTAGCCT
>MU224543.1:3699002-3720421 GCA_018584345.1 Thuja plicata | reverse complement strand
AAGGGTTTTCCATGAGCCCGGAATCCCCATCTTTGTTCTGGTCCATGCAGACATCCTCCTTATTAATGTCAGTATTCAGCTCCCTCTTTTTGATCTCTTGTTCCTCTTTTTCATTCTGTCTATCTTCATGATTAATGTTAAGTTCATCTATGATATTAATAATTTTTTCTTAAGTGTACCTCACAAGTAATAACATTATTTCCTGAAAACTTTGGGAGTTTATCCCCAATCTCATTTTGTACTGTGTTGGGATAACCAGGAATACCAATTAAATAAAATTGCTTGTACCTTTCTACATGAAGTGGTCTCCTTTGGAATCGATCATTATCTTGGAAGGTAGAAGCCTTGGCTTTTGATGTTGTAGCACTTTCAGCACCAGCATGGGAAAATCTAGAAGATTGCGTGAGGAAATCAATCTTCTTCTTCATCTCTAAAGTAGAAGCATCTACTTCTGCTTTCTCTAGCATTTTGGCCATGGTTTCCTTCTCCCTTTTGGCTCTCTCAAGGTCAATGTCTAATTTAGAAATTTGATCTATTAGCACTTTGTGACTTTTGGGTTCATCTGTTTCACTTCCTGTCGCTTTCTTCTTTCCTTTATCTTTAGAAACTTGAGAACCGATACTTTGGTGAGTGACAGGTTTCTCTTGATCTTTATTAGATCTTTCAGCATTTTTTGTTGCTTGATATCTCAATGATCATCTTCTTAATCTATCAACATATTTCTGATCTTGTTTTTTCTTATTTTCTTTATCTTTTTTCTTTTTCTCAAGAATGGTCAACAACCTCTTCAAAATTCTTTCTTCTTCAACAAGTTCATCAATGGGAACCTCAAAATCTGAGCTGGTGGTATCAGTCCCCTCTCTTTCACTAGGAGTGCTGCTATTTCCATATGTATCTAATCCCAAGTCAGGAGCTTGTTCATATTTTGATGTGTTTCCCTCATGACTAGGTTGGGTTGAATCTTCTCTCCTAGTATTCTCTTCTCTTCTTGGAGATGGATTTTCTGTATTATCTTTGTTCTTATTTTATCTCCAAGACCACTCAGTCCTAGAAGTAGTCAGAATCCCACATTCTAACTCAACTTTAGGATGGTCTCTTACTCTAGATCTGGTATTCATATTGAAAAAAATGTGTATAAATATTGAGTAATACCCAATACTGATTACAAAGATTTCTTTGAGTCGCCACCCAAAACAAGTTGGGAAAATACAACACAACCTAATATGAATACTACAAGAGTAACTCTGAGATTCAAATGTCAACTCAACTGTAACTTAATTCAACTTTAAAATACCAGAGACTGTCTAAAATTTCAACAAGATTTTGTAATTTCTATTCCCCAGCAGAGTTTCCAATTTGTTAGAGATTTTTCTTGCAGAATCAAAATAGATCAATAACCGACCAACTCTATAACTCCCAACTTCTGATTCTAACAAGAAAAATTCTTATTGGTAATGGTTAATCCTCCTTCTTCTTTGAGCTCCACAAACTCAAGTGGGTGTACCTTTAAAAGATTACTACTTTTTAGTAACTATGACAGTGGATTAGGGGTTACACTAGTTTCCCTATTGCCTTTTACTATATCAACTGATAGAACAACTTGCAGATGACTATAATCAGTCTAATATAGAGCTTAACAAGTTAGACTATGAACATAACAATAGAAAAAAATAGTGAGACAAGGATTATCATCCTTCTTCTTTTTAGAGTTCTTGACTCAGGAAGGCTAACCTAATGATTCTCTCTCCAAGGAAGAAACAAATTGAATTGTATTCTCTAATACAACCACTTAAGAATGTATGTTATTTATAACAAGGTAAATGATTGTTTGTTTTTATATTGATGATGAATAAATTCTTATCAAACCCTAGACCAGTGCCTAATCTTGGGCAAAGAGTCAAATGAGATATAAATTCAGAGCAAACTAATTAATGGAAATCCATATGTAGTTCAGATAGAGTTGGACTTACAAACTACCTTTTTCATTCCCATACCCCTGTATCAAATTCTCACACTAATGTTTAACCCTCTGGAGCCACTCATAAGATTTACTCCCTCCTTGAAAGAAACTTACAAGTAATTGCATAGTTACCTTATAACTGATATATTTAAGATGCCTTACAAATTAAACATACAAGAGCATAAACAAAAATACAATAAGACAACAAAAATATAGAACATGAAACTCCACTATATTTTATTAATATGTTGCTGCTTCAATACAATCAGAAATATTAAAAGCTTGAAAACTAAGACAAAATGAGAAGTCTGCCTCGCAATTGTATATTTCACCATCCTCACATTATGTTACAACTTCCTATTTATAGAGCACTAGCCACCCTCTAATCCTTAAGGATTAAGGATGCAACAAGCTTCAGATGGCTAGACCTAACCCTAAAGGTACTAAAAGAAAAAAATGTGATTAGACCTTCAAGCAGTGGAAAGACAAAATAAGTAGAAAATCATATCTGATTTCCACATCTTGGATAGCTAGCACCTTTTTCTGTAGATATTCTAGATAACCTCTTGTAGTTATTGTGAGACTTAGTGACCACCAATACAGGCTAACTTACACTAGTCTTATTGATGACTATCCTCCTTGTACTCATAGATCAGGTGCCAGGTGCCTCTTCAATCCTCATCCAATACATCTAGGTCAATGGTTGTAGGATTTTTTTCTTGGGCTTTGTGCTGACATCCCATTCTAAAACCTTTTCCTCTGAAGGCCAATTAAAGCTCTGAATATTCTATAATTGTTCCTTTTGCCTGCCCCCATCTAGCATCTGTGATGAGCTTGACATCTGTTACAAACTTAATGAAGTTTATTTATGCTTTAAAAGCCTCATCCAACATCTTATTAAACCTATCCATATCCAATGCAATATTATTTATTATAAATACCTCTTTAATAGGCAATAAGGTATCAAATTCACCCCTCCAATCTGATATTTCTTTAATCTTATTATCATCTCCCTTTATTGGATGAATAAATATATTATAATTTGGCCCAAACATGATGATCCTAGCTTGTATCTGATTTGCCTTTCCTTTGAAGAAAGACAAATTTGCTTGAATCTGCTTAATTTCTTCTCCTACCTGACTTAAAATCTCAAGGAGATACACCCTATGTTGTTGTAAGGCTCCTAGCCTTTCAAAAAGTGACGCCCTACCTGACAAGGTTCCAAAATAAGGACTTAAAGTTGCAAAATGGTTATTGACCTTTGTTTCTAGGTTAGGTAGCTTGCTGAAAGAATTATGCACCAAATCAAACTTTCCCTTTAGGATATCAATCCTGTGTTATAGGATCTTCCATAGGGCTTCCAATACCACTTTATTTTGATCTTTATCTGCTTTCTCTGTTCCTATTAAAATATCTTCCATAGTCTCAGTCTGAGCATCTGCAACCTATTTAGGAGGATCAAGAATAGCCTTGGGGTCTCTTGTAATTTCTTATTCAATTCCTCCACCTTCCCTTATAATTCCTTGATCTTAATCAATCATACTTCCATGTCCTTTACTATGGCACTTGATTGATCAAAAATATTTTGATATCTCTTGGACATCTGCTCTGTCTTGGCTTCATTCAGATGTTTAAAATGGGTAAGAGCTTGAGATATTTCCAAGTCACTAGTATTATAGATAGACCAAATTATCTTATCCAAATCCATTTTCTCTTGCACATTGATTAAAGCTGGCTTCTGTGTCTTAGGTGTTAATGACCACATAGCTAAAGTCTCAAATTTTGGATCATACCCACATCCCCTGATCATTTCTTCAATCTATGTCTGTGAGGACAACTTTGCATTAGGTTGCCTTCTGATCTGATCAATTATATAGGCTAAAGTAAGATCCCAACTAGGTACAATAAATATTCCACTAGGCTTGACTAGTTTCCTAGCCTCATCAGGTGTCATGGTTTTAGTTTCAGGGTCATATGCTTGCAAAGACTGCAAAGCTTTACTTCGCTCTGAACCCTCCTCTGTTAGTTGCAAATATGCGCCCACTTCTTGCTGCTTTATCCAGATCAAGAAATTCTTGAACTCTTCTATTTTGATGAATGCATCATCTTTCAAGAATTCTTCTCTATGAAGTTCTCTTTCATCTTGGCATAGCAGGAGAGGTATTTCAACTTCTTCTTCACCATCCTACTTCACTTTCTTTCCTTCCCTGATTGTTTTCCTAAGGTGATGATCATATGCTCTGTTACCAGTGATTATAGCACTCACCTTATCCTTTTTCTTCTCCTATGCCTTGGCATGGGAAGGCTCCCCTAATTCTACCTTTTGTTTCTTTTTAGGGGGCTCATCAGTCACCTCAGTGTCAGTCACCTTTGTAAGGTCTACCTCTATACTTTGCTCCATTGAGGGTGGCTGATCCATGGGAGGAGGACTATGAATTGAATATCCCCCTTCACTGTCTTCATCATCTTTTGAAGAAGAGTGCTTATTTGGGCCTCTCCCCTTGTCTTCTATTAGCCCCTCAAGCTGATTATACAAGGTATTATAGGACTCAATAATTTTATTGAGTTTTTGCAAGTAAGGTAGTCCAGGAAAGAATCCTCCAAATAAAATCCCCTTTTTCTTTATTTGTTGTTCTAGAATTACTAGATCTTGATACTAATATGCCCTTCTTTCCACCTCGTCTTCCTCCAAAAAATTACTTATGAGGTCCTCTTCCACACATTCTTCATGCTCTTTGATAGCAGTGATAGTGGGAGTTAGCAATTTCTTGGCACTCTTTATGAATCTCTCTAGGTCTATATACCTGTATAGGGCCATACTCATTCTATAATGGGCCAACCACTTACTCATTATATCATAGGTTCTTTTGCAATAGTGAAATTGGTAACCTTGAATTGTCTAGGTGTAAATGTACCTTTCCTATAGGGATCTAGGTGCTCTTTATCAGTCCACATTAATTTCCAGATGAACTCCATTATAGCTATCCTTGGTGGCACATATTTGGGCAAGTTATGTGGGGGCTGGGAACATCCATAGACCCTCATCGAAGTAAAATTCTGCCCACAATAGAAATCTCCAAAATTATGATCCCTTGTCCACTTATCAACATACTGACAAGGCCTAAGAAGTCAGAATACCCTAATTGGCAATCTGGTCATATCCAAATCTAGGAGATTTAGAATTGGATATGCAATCCAATTATGATAGCCACAAAACTCATGTTCATTGGAAGTAAAATTCCAAATCCTAACCCACATTTGCACATGGTTTTGCTTGCCATGGAACATCATCCTTGGCCTTAAATTATGCACATCCATGCTATTGATATTGAAATATAAAATCAAGTGCATCAAAATGGAATAATGAAAAAAATTAGGGTTTGGTTTAGTGAGGAAATATATAAGGCCTTGACGTATCTAATCTATAACATACTGAATATAATCATAATCAGTATTTGCATGAGAATTTTGCATGCCTAAGATAATCATCAATAAATCTGCAGATACCCTGTCACTGCCCCGATCTTTCCCCAAAAACCTACACAATGCATAAGAAATATACTTCACATAATGACTCACATCCTTAAATAAATATGAGGTAGTAGAGTTTGGTATGGCAACTATATAGTTCATGTTTCCTTTGGGCACACGACGCAGGACTAATTTGGCAACAATAGTGTCCTCTCTGACATACTTATTTTCTAATTTATTTAGTTCAATATCCCTAGTATAGGGATGATAGATATCAAAATCCTTCATAAATGAAGCCATATCCAATGTAACCAAGGCTGAGCCATCACTCTTCTTAATGGTTCTTAAAAGAGAATCATATTTCCTAGCTAGCTCTATAAGCAAATCTACATCTACAAAGATGTTTGGAATAACTAGCTTAGCTAACCCTAATTTCCATGAATTGGAAATTGGAATTTCCTTTTCCTTATTACTACAGAAATAATTAAACAGGTGATAACCAGAAAACCCAGGAGTACATGCATCTCTACAATTTTCTTTATCGTCAACAAGGAGTTGTTCATTTACCTTTTTCCCTTGATTGGTTCCAGGTAGTAGAGCCACAAATTCCTCAGAATAATTTCTCTTTCCTTTCTGGTCATCCTCTGCATCTCCACTTCTCCCACTAGTAGAAGCTCCACTTGGTGCTACTTGACTCATTACAGCTGATTTTTTTTTGAACACTGTTGCTTTCTGATACAAGATTCTCCTTACAAACAGCCCTAAAACCTAGACAATTGCTCACTCCTGAAAGCACCAAAACTTATGCAATTTCTAGCTTTGCACTCTAAAAACTTTGGTAAACTAAAATGAACAAAGGCAACATTGATTTATTTCTGAGATATCAATGCACTAGTCTAGTCAAGATCATGAAATTGTTACTCAGTCACTTCTGTCATTACTCTGCGTGCCTTGACATCAATTTCTCTCAGTCGTGGTGCCTGAAGTTGACAGGTACTTTGAATTTGAAAAACTAACTAGGATAGGTCATGAGTGATTTTTTCAATTTTAAAACCCTATTATAAGTGACTAAGCCTTAAACTCAATCATGATTGGCTAGTTTTCTTTACCTTTTATAGCTCAGCGAATCTCTTACACTATGTCAAGATCTTTTCTTTTCATAGGCTATCTTTTTAATTCATGGCACGAGAACAAACCCACTCAACCTTACCTTAATCTTACCACAATTATTTTGGAGATTGCGTGACTGTATTGTCTCTTAGTTGCTAAGAGTTTAGCCTGACCTTGGTTTCATCATGAGATTCAACATGCACTATACGATCTTAATCTTATCAATGGTTTAGTTCTCTCTTATTAACCCAAATCTCAGTGCAACTTAACCTTTCTTCTTTTAGAGATCACGCGACTGAGAAAACTCAAAGTCACTTAATATTTTAGTGTACCATGAGTTTGTCTAGAGATTTCATGCCAGTCATTCGATTAACTCTTGATCAATGACCTGCGCTGATTCTCTTAATCATCTTGTACTTGCTGAATGTGTCTGGAGATTATGCGACTACCCTTGGATCATTTTTAATTTGACGGTTCACACTGAATCTCCCAAGCTTTAACCTTAACTTCAGTTTGTCACAAGATCACACGACTGAAAGCTATCTCTAAGTCACCATATAAATTTCTTAACCATGGGTTTTCTTTGAGACTTCATGCACACCACAAATATTTGAATAACTTAAACATGTGTCAGCATTTGAATCATTATCTTTGAATTTCTAGACAATTCTTGACCTTTTGACTTCTTTCAGTGACTCAGCGCCAGCCACAAGATTTGATCTTAATTTGTGGTTTAGATTCACTCACATCAAAACTTGACCTAGCTCTATCTTAACCATAACTAACCATAATTCATCTGGAGACTTAGCGATTGAGTGAATCTCTAAGTCACTGAACAAATTGTCTAACTCAGGTTCTATTTAGAGTTTAAACGCCATCCTTTGATTCTATTTTAATCCATCAGTTATCGTTGAATATCAAGAGATTTTATTTAACTCTGCTTTGATTGTAAGATAAAGCAACCACATTATCTCTAAGTCTCAAAAATAAAATTTACTTTACTTGATCTTAACCCAGGTTTATCTAGTGACTACGCAATGAACCTTATTTCTGGATCGCTGAAAGAATCTTTAACTCGTGGGTTTATCAAGAGATTAAGAGCACGCCTCTAGATTAAGTAAAATATGACATAAGATCTATTGTTATCTCTAAGTTGCTAAAAGAATTCTTGACTTCAGCTTTTTTTTGGAGATTACACGTCAGTCGCTCATCTTGGGAAAGATCAATGGTTATCTCTTAATCTCTGAATCTCTGTCTTAACTTTGATTCCTTATGGATACTTCATGACAAAGAAAAAGAAAACTTTGTCCTTGACCTTAGGTACATTAAGAGATTACACGACTGGGAAAACCTCCAAGTCACTGAACAATCCTTATAACTTGAGTTTAATTTGGAGATTTCACGCCAATCGCAGGATCTGATCTAGATCGACCACCCACATTTAATCTCCCAATCTTTGAAAGCATATTCTTTACCTTTTGAGATCACGCGACAACAACTTTGTACTGAGTCTCCAAACAAAAAGGAATATTTAGAAATGTTTAAGAGATTAAGTGACTGACTTAAAATATGAAAAAGGGCATACGACTTAAAACACTTAAGTTCCATGAAAATGGTAACTTCAAATTAGAAACAAGTTGTGAAGAACTAGGTTTTTTTGCGCGACAAGAATAAAAAATGGCCTAGGGCTTAGGGTTTTCACATTTCTTATCGCTTTTAGGTCTTGGAGATCAACATTTGTAGGAAAATTTGATAGTACTCTGGACAGGTCTTGACATTTTAGGAAAAATTAACACTGGGAACTTAATTTTTTTCATAGCAAGACTCAAAAATTGGAAATATACCCAACATGCATAATTAGGGTTTTACAATATCTTGTTAGTAACACTGAGAGGGGGGTGAATGAGTGTTTGTCAATTTTATTTATTTCAGAAACTTGAAACTTAAATAAAAATAGATAACATATAAAGCATAACACAATGACACATAACACAAGATATGTTTATGGGG
This sequence comes from Thuja plicata, assembly GCA_018584345.1. NCBI lineage: Eukaryota > Viridiplantae > Streptophyta > Pinopsida > Cupressales > Cupressaceae > Thuja > Thuja plicata. The sequence continues at coordinate 3,711,870 of MU224543.1, read as the reverse complement.
AAACCTTGATCAGAGGAAAACCCCAGTGGGAATTAGTACCCACAAATGATTGTACTAGTCTTATGAACTTGTTAGAGTTCCTTTGCCCTGTTAGGAGCAGTCTTTACAATGCAAGTACAATGACCCTATTAGTAGTCTTTAAAAAACCATGTTAAATGTGAATGGCTCACTGCTAGAGCTCACTGCCCAATAAGATGAAGGCTACAAGCTCTAGATAAAAGATACACACTATATCCAAAAAGTGAATTGTTGTTATGACACTGTTGTTTGATTAGTTCCATTTATGCATTGATGCTCTAATCTCTAAAAGAGCTCTATCTCATACTGATTTGTTTATACTGTTCTTTTTTTATATATTTTCTACATATTTTTGACTCTCTTTCTCTTAATACAAAATTGCATGTCAAGTATATATACATGCTTGAATAGACACGACCGAAAACAAGAACTTAGTCGACCCAAAATTAACATACACAATGATTCCAAATGAATTGGCTTAAGCATGTTTACATGAGTGTTTAATAACATAATTACAACCATATTACAATAGGTGCATAGCCATTACAAAATAAACTAATATACGTTAATCAAAATCTGAAGTCGGCTCCATGCTCTGTTTGCTGAACTACTAGTGACACTTGAACTTGCTATAACTTCTCCGTACTATCATATCTTACCATGTGTGTATAGAATAAGCATAAAAAAATATCATAAAGCTTAAGTACAAAGGTGCATACTCTGACTCGATCGTACGCATGTGCGCTGGTGTTCTGATCAACTATATACTCTGTTCTGTCCTATTTTCTATACTTAGCCAAATCTAGATCTTCAAATTTTGTGAACTTACTTGTCAAAACTTCATATGACTTTGTTTCCATAATGACAACAAAAAACTAGTCATATAAACCCCGAGTCTTAACTTGTCAACAATCTCCCCCTTTGTCATTAATGGCAACAAAGGAATGTGGCCAAGTTACTAAACTTTGACTTACCAAAAACTGCAAGTTTACGGTACATCATACTCCTTTATATAATCTACTCCCCCTTTGAAATTAGTGACAAAGGTGCCAAAAAAATAAATTCCCTAAGTACTTACTCAGAGTACACATCTGGGTATGCAATATGAAGATTCTTGATTTCTTGTTGCCAAAATGCCTTGAGTGCATCAACAGTATGAAGATGGGCGCATAATGCATATGTGAGCTTCTCCATTTTTGTCAGATCTATGTAGGGGCCTTGATCATATATGACAATATTTGCATCAATCTATTTAATGTTCTCATTTAGTATAGCTAAGGAGGGTGCAAGTGCATTTCTCAGTCGAGTTTGCCTGGTCCTTATCTTGCTAATCTCTATCTTGGCTTTTTCAATCTTGTTTATCTTCCCTTGATAGATGTTGTTTTAGATATTGATGTCTTGAGAGGATGTTTCAACTTATTTCCTTATACTTTCAACCAAGCTGTTTGCTTCCTCAATCTTGTTGATGTGTTCAGAAGTGAATTTTCCCCTGTCCATATAGTTAGCTATCACATTTCTGCTAACTCTTTCAGATTTTCTTGACCAATATTCAACGAGTTGTGATCTAATGAGAAGTTCTTTATCACTTCATCCAATCTTCCCTTTTAGTACTTTTCCTTTATAATTTTTGTAGCTGAGTCTACTAGACTTGTGAAGTTTTCTTTGAATCTTGTCAAGATGTTATCAACATCATCAACTGATTGAATATTTTCCAATTTATTTTCTGTTGGCACTAGGTTATTTGAAATGTTTAGTGACTCAAGAAAGAGAGGATTTCTCATAACTTGTTTCTCTTTTTCTTTATCCATGGCTAATACACTAATTTTGATCAAGTCTTCTTCTCCCCATGCATCTAGGTTTGCTGAGTCAGTGGTCAAACTTGACAACAATGATATTAATGGTTTGATAGATGGAGTGAATATAGAATTTTGGCTTACACCCATACATTCAATTTTCACTGGGATCTCCATAGAGGGTGGTTCGTTAGATTGATTATCTTCCTCATTATTCAAATCTGTCAAGTCTTTAGAGAGAACTTCATCTTGCTGCAAGGGAGTATTATTAGTGCATACCTTCTCTTCTTCTTCAGTGCTGAAAAATGATTTTTTAAATTTGTTCAAGTCATTATCTGAAGCTTTCATTGTAATCTTAACATCATTGATCATAATGGTTTCATCTAAATCTTTGACTGTGTCAGAGGGTGATGGAACTTTGGGCGCATAATCCTGTGGACCTGTCATAGGCACATTAAGAATCTCTAGTTCTTTTTCTTGTTTTGAAGGAACTAGAGTCACTTTAGTTGTAGGTGCCATTGATGGATACATGTGTCTATCCAAAAACACTTGCTCAAATGCTCTTTCAGTCTCTTTACCAACCAACTCGTACTCTTTATTCATAATGTGAAGAGTTCTTGTTTTGGTTCTTAGATGAGGTTTTACTAGATGTAACAGTATTTCCTTCTCATCATGTGAGCTAATAGGGAGAATATTATCTAGTGTTTCCTCTCTAATCCTCATATCTTCTTCTATTTATTGTCTTTTTAATAAGTCTAGTATGTTCCATACTTTGTTTGGAATGACTGTCATAAGTTCCAAAATTGACCTTTTAAACTTGATCATATGAGAGATAATCATAGAATGTATTTCTGATTTATCTATCTCTTGGTACTTGTCATAGACATTTGTAATTTAATCTAGTCTTCCTTCATTAATAATTCTATTCCTTAGGATTTCAAGACTAGGTCTGAATCCTACCTCAGGAGGGGCTTGAGTATTCTTTAGTTTGCTCCGTGTTGTCCTTGAGGATTGGTGGCTTGTGGGAACTTGCTTCCTTCTTCTATTCATCTTGCTTGGTACCAAAGGTGGGGAGGATTCTAGGTCAATAGTAGTAGAGGGCACAAATGTTCTCTCATCAGACTTCTTTTTCTTCTTGTGGATATCATCATATTTTTCTATTTTGACTTCTGTAGGTGTATGCTTAAGTTCTCTTGCAATTTTACCTTCCCTAGCTTTATCTAGGTCTTCTTGGGTGACACCATGAACTTTTAGGATGTTATATGTAATCCTTGATGCCTTCCTCTTATTTTCTGCACTGTATAGGATAGAATCAACTTGATTTGTCTTCTCTCTATATGTGCCCCATCTAGGCTCTTTTGGATCTTTAGGCACAGATAAAAGAACTTGTGCCTATCCTTCCAAAACATGTTCTTCTACTTCATAACCAAGTGGATGAATCCATTTGGTTCTTGGCTCAACTACTTCCATGCAAGTACAGTCAGTTTATACCATGAAGCATATGGTGTCCTTGTATTTTTCAACTATCTTCTCCGGTATTCTAAACCTCTTCTGCATCTTGATTCTGAATGTCTTGATCTCCATATCCATAGAGTCCTTTACACTTCTTTCTGATGTAGATTTTATTGAAATTTGAGACAAAGTAGGTTTTCTCTTGTCTAGGTAAACATTAGAGACCTTACCAATAATGTGGAAGTTTAGGTATATAATCATTGAGCCAAATCTTAATTTTTTTGTTTTTTTCATGCTTGATAGCTTTAATATTCTCAATTAGTTGTGCACACAATATATCACAAAGATTATAGTGTGTGTTATCTCTTTCCATCCTTATTACTACTAGAGCTGTATCTGCGGATACACTATTAAGTCTGCTTGAGTGCTAAAACTTGTAACCAAGTATCATGGTGATGAGTTTTATGTCTGTCTCCATAGTGGGATCAACAGTCATCCCGTGCCTATCACTTCTAGATACGCATGCTTGCTCAACCTTTTTGTTGACATCCTTTTCAGTGGGAAGAATAGGTCCAACCTTAGAGAGTCTGGTCATCTCATGAATGAGGTTAGCAGTAATGCGGAAAATAACTTCACCAATCCAAAATAGATCATCATGAATCCTATTGAGTAGAATTTTAACACATTCTGGTTCATAGAACTCATGCGCATTTGTATACTCAAAAATAGGGTTATCAATGAGATGTGAGAATTCATCCTTGAATGAGTAATCTGGTTTCATCATAGATGCCATGAGTTTCATTATGTTGTTGTCACCAACAGACTCCTTCTTACAGTAAATGTAAGCGCGTATGTCCTCAACATGCATGACTTCTAACAGAGTCTTGGAAAATACCCCTTCTACATCATCTAGCACTGACTTGAATGGATTCTTTTTAAACATGAATCTCTTCCTTTCAGTGATGTCAAAGACTATAGGAGTTTCCATACTTACTTATTGATTGCTTAAGTAGGGTTCACTGGAGTTTTGAAATGACACGTCCATGCTAGGGTTCTATTTCAAATTCAACTCATTTTGCTAACCAACTAACGGTTATCCTTCAACACTTCAACACTTATTTCTCTAGTGCTCTCTAAATGCTCAATCTCAAAAGTAAAGTGAGGATATAAGACCTTTTACTGACTTATAGATGAGTTAGTGCATTTAATGTTTGTTTCTGTAACGCAGTTTCTACTAAGAATTTCAATCTTTGTTCTTGTCAAAGTACAAGCTATGCGTCCATGCATACTTCCTCAATTCATGACCAAATACATGAATCCATAGGTGCATACTTAGAGGTGAGTATTCCAGCCACACAGGGGTTTAGAGCTTGAATAACTCCCCCTATGACCATGAGGGTCAACTAACCAGAAGTATAAGTTGCATCCAATATGGATGCATCTGCTACTTTGTTAACATCATCATCTTTCTTTAATTTAACCCATATTTTTCCTGAATCTTCTGTATATTTTAAAAACTTGACTTCTCCAGATTCTTCAAATAGCGATCCTTTAGGATTTTCTTGTCTTTATGTTTTGGATCTCCAAAACCTTGAGATATGTCTAGCTTTTTTACATGAGTGACAAATGATTAGAGGTCTATTGATATTGTTTACCATGCTGCACTACTTGGCTATGTGTCCATTATAATTACATATCTGACATGTAATGTTCTGATAGTTTCTCTGAGGTTGATTTCTCTGATTGTATTGAGTCAGATTTCTTTGGTTCTGATGTGATTGATTTCTTTGACTAGTTCTACAATGTATAGCCCTATGACCAAATTTATTACAAGAATAACAATATCCATTGAAGGGTCTTACCTCTTCACAATCTCTTGCCAAATGTCCATGATTGCTACATGCATAACAAGTTTGGTTAACTAGCTTGTGTTCATCTTTAGGTGATTTTGCTTTAGCTTCTACAAGATTCTTAGTAGCCTTTACTTCTGTAGATTTTTCTTGTACTTTCTTACTTTCTTGCATTGTATTGGTTTCACTTTGTGCTACACTGTATCCAACACCAACAGTATCTCCTCTTAAATTTTTTGCATAAAGTTGTGATTGAATTAGGTCAAAACTTGTGTGTAATTTTTCAATATGATTCTTTGCTTCTGTCAATTCAGATTCTATCTTTTTCTTGATGTTTTCCAACTCCAAGATCTTCATATTTTATTTCATAAGTTCTTCATCTAATTGTTTACTTTCTTTGGTCTTTTCTTCAATAGCTGTTAGGCTATCTGTTAGCTGTTCATTCAAATATTCAATCTTGTCCTTCAAAGACATGTTTTCTTCATTTAGCTTCTTGACCATTTTTCCCAAATCATTCGTAGAGCAATCTTTCAAATCTTTTCTTAATTTTTTGATAAGCATGTGAGCCATCAACTTTTGGTTTTAGTTCTTCATTTTATTTTTCAGATCTGTCAAGATCTTCAAGGGCTACTTCAAGATTATTTTTTAGATGTTTTAGTTTTGCTAAATCCATGATCTCCTCAAGTGGTTAAACTTTCTTTTAGATGACCAGATCTTTGATACCAATTGTTAGAAACACTGAGAGGGGGGGGGGTGAATAAGTGTTTTTAAATTTTATTTATTTCAGACACCTGAAACTTAAATCAAAATAGATAACATATAAAGCATAACAAAATGACACATAACACAAGATATGTTTACGGGGAAACCTTGATAAGAGGAAAACCCCAGTGGGAATTAGTACCCACAAATGGTTTTACTAGTCTTATGAACTTGTTAGAGTTCCTTTGTCCTGTTAGGAGCAATCTTTACAATGCAAGTACAATGACCCTATTAGGAGTCTTTACAAAACCATGTTAAAGGTGAATGGCTCACTTTTAGAGCTCACTACCCAATAAGATGAAGGCTACAACCTCTAGATAATAGATACACACTATATCCAAAAACTGAACTGTTGTTATGACACTGTTCTCTGATCAGTTTTGTTTATGCGCTAATGCTCTAATCTCTTAAAGAGATCTATCTCATAATAATTTTTTATACTATTCTTCTGTATATCTTTTCTGCATATTTTTGACTCTCTTTCTCTTAATACAAAATTCCATGTCAAGTATATATACATGCCTGAATAGACATGACCAAAAACAAGAACTTAGTCGGCCCAAAATTAACATACACAACTCTTCCAAATGAATTGGCTTAAGAATTTTTACATGAGTGTTTCATAACATAATTAAAACCATATTAAAATAGGCACATAGCCATTACAAAACAAGATAATATACACTAATCAAAATCTGAAGTCGGTTCCATGCTCTGTTTACTGAACTACTAGTGGCACTTGAACTTGTTGTAACTTCTCAGTACTGTCATATCTTACCATGTGTGTATAGAATAATCATAACAACATATCATAAAGCTTAATTACAAAGGCACATACTCTGACTCGATCATACACATGTGCATTGGTGCTCTGATCAACTGTATACTCTATTTTGTTCTATTTTCTATACTTAGCCAAATCTTGATCTTCAAAGTTTGTAAACTTACTTGTCAAAACTTCATATCACTTTGTTGCCATAATGAAAACACAAAACTAGTCATATAAACCCTGAGTCTCAACTTTCCAACATATCTTACATAACCTAAGATCAATGATGTACATAATTTACCTTGATCATCTAAACATAGGAGATATAAATAATTAATGTTGTGAATCTAAAATTAATGTTCTCCTCGATCATTGTAAACTATTATCCAGGTCGGAAAAAAGTTGTTACCTAGATTGATGTTCCATAAAAAAAATTTATTTTGCCTCTGGTCCACTCTGTAAATGTTTTCTCTTGGTTCTTGGTGTTCTCTGTGTATCTTAGTTATACTAATGTTTATTTATGCTGTGTATCTCAGTTTAGTCTACTGCTAGGTAAAGTTTGTCTACTAGGTAATCACTGCACTCAATTAACTTTGTGCATGATCATTGCTCTCGGTTAACTCTGTACTTCGGTGATTATACCGATTGGTCTGTTTGTGACTTTGTTACTCACTGTCCATTTGAGTGCTTGAATACTAATAACAACCTTCAATGCTCATTTGGAGTAACAAAAAGGATTCTTGTTATTATGATTATTACTTGAACTTCCTTTATGGTCTTTGTCATTGTTAATTCTAGTAGTTCCATCATCTATAAGGGCTTGCTCAATTTTAAATCCCATTTATATAACATATTCAAACTTATCAAGTAATTTAAGATAGGGTTCTTTCCCAATCTCTTTGTTCAAATTGCAACAAAATAAGTCAATCATTAATTTTTTGAGAATACCATAGGGTGATTTCTTTGTCAATGTTTCCATATTTGTAGGAATGATATAAAAGGTTCCCCCTATTTTTCTTGGTGTCACATTATTTTAACATGGTGACCTCATGTTCATAATTCTATGCATAGAGTAATATGAACTTGTCTAATAACTCTTGAAATTATTTAATTGTAGGGGGTAATCAGGAAAATATTCCATGGAACTTCCCCCTAGATTGTGTTGGAAAAGTCTCATGAGGTATATTTATTCATATGAAAATTCTGAGGTAGAAGCACAAAATTATCTTAAGTAATCCTTAGGTTTTTCTTTTCCTTTGTATTAATTGAGCCTTGGTAATTCCAAATTATTAGGAAAATGTGGCATTGGTATATTGGGATCAAATGGATAGGGAAAAATATCCTCAAGAGAAAATTTATGAGATGATGTTTTAGCATTCTTAAGATTGTCCAATTCTTGTCTAAAGGATCTCAATTCATCCAAAATGGGATCATTTGTAGGAAAAGGTTTTGGTGTCCTTGTAGATCTTTTGTAGCCATCTTGTAAGTAAAATGGTCTAAATTCCTTTACTTTATCATTCATGTGTGTCTTGGTATGTTTAGACTCACTAGATCCTTGTTTTTCTTCTGATATAAGTAAGGAAGCACCAATATTAAAAGGTATTTTGATTCCCTTATAAACTAGTACTTTGAAATATTGTTTGGGTTCTGATTTTATGATTCCTTTGAATAGTTTGAGGTATCTATGATCACAAAGTGCTTCCTCTATGTGTTCTTGGGTTATTTATTCATCACTCATGATTTCTTTTTCTTTTTCTTTTTCTTGTTCTTGATCTTCAAAATCAATGCTAGTATGTTCTTCCTCATCAAAATGTTTCTCTTTCTATTGCTCCATTCGTTTTTGGTATCTAGTCTTTGGCGACATGAGATGTTTTTAATCTTTTGAACTCAAGTAACTGATAGATTTTATGATATGAGACTCTAGGATTATGCCAAGATGCAAAATATAAGAGGACCCAACTAGGATATGATAAAATATGATACAAAAATCCAAGTGATAGGTCTGAAAGTGAATGATAATCTTGACCCAATGAAACTAATTCTAAGGAAAGTAACTCTAGGTCTAAAAGTGAATATGTAAACAAGAATTTACTTGTGCTACTATGGGTGAACACAAGGAAAATGATCAAAGGCGAAGAGTATGCTAAAGAAGGAGATGATGAACTCCTATCAAGTCACTCTATCCTAAGACCTTAATGTTTCCCTAACTCAAATCATGAGCGATGAAGGGATTGTGATTGCCAATGTTTAATTTATGTCCCAAAGAATGTAACCTAGATGTCAACCGAGGATTTGTTGAACCAATACAAGTGTATAAGACCTAGTGGGAATGTATGGAGTATACAAAGATTAAAAATGAACCCTAGAATTTCAGAACTAAAAAATGATTCCAAGAATACTAAGATGGCCTTTGTTGCAATTTTTCCATTTCAGATATGTAGTAATAATGACAATGTTGTTTATTTTGAGAAGCTTTCAATGTTTCAAGTGTGGTGTTGATTGTTGATTGAAGATGTTTATTTTATACACACACATAAAACACACCTGATAGAGTTTTTTTGGATACAAGAACATTCATGAAAAAATCCTAGATTGGATAAGACAATATTTTTTGATTCCCAATGTGGATAAATCCAAGCCACACTTATTCAGAGAAGATAACTTAGAATTTTGGTGGAACTGACTCTCCATTACATAACACACACTTCTCGGGTAAACCAAACTTTGAATTCACAAAGATCCAAAGATCTCAAGGGATCTTCTATCTCTACTTTTAATTGCAAAAACGTGGGATGGCTCTAGAGGTGGTCAAACCTTCTACGCCAACAAATAGAAGGATTTTGGTTACTACAACAATTGAATTGTTAGTAAGGCATCTGATTCAAGGGATGCAATGATAAACTCAATTAAGAGGTTTCCTAACTCTTAGAACAATATTTTTACATATCTTGAGGATAATGGAGGAGAGCATACATGTCTGATTAATGACAGGGGATGGGTGAATTTGTAATAAACAAAATCACCTAATTCAACTTCTTTAAAATTTATGCTCCAAAATATTCAATATCAACTAACATAAGTAAAAATTTCAATTCATACATACACAAGTAATCAACCACACAATGTAAACATCATGTTTATCTTGTGGAAACCCAAATGGGAGAAACCATAGTGTGAGATGATACCCATAAAATCTGTACTCTTCTAGAATACGCCCTGTTAGGAGCTTACCCTGTTAAAGGTTTGCAAAACATTGTTAGGTGCTACCTAGTTAAGGGATTTTCCTATAGATTGATGACATGTAACTGATTAAATGTTTGATAATGTTAAGTTGAAGATAATGCAAGGCATTAAATCAGTTAATGGTTTGTATTGTCATTGATGTCAACTTGATATCATCTATACGGTCATGTAAATAATACCAAAGAATTCAGAGAATCAATGGAACAAAGGTTATGCTTTCAACAATGCATAAAAGTCAAGTATTCACTAAGTGACAGACAACACCGATGGAGTGCACACCATCGGTAAAGGCAAAGAAGAAAAGTCACAGTGATACCTGACGAGAAGAAGACAGAGTTTCCTGACGAGAAAAAATCCAATGATACCTGACGGACGGAGATCCTAAAGCTAACTGGAGTCACACCGACGAAACTGGAAGTTGTAACCGATGACTAACTAAAGAGTTGACAGATGGAACAGAGATTTTAGAAAATGATAAAATATCTAGTTGGCAAGAGCTAAAGATAGACTTAACTAGTTGTTTTCTTTGTTTTAATTGACCAGAGTTAAGTAATTGATTTAAAGCTGATTTATACAGTTGGCATAAAGATAACTACAAGATAAATTAGGAGTTATGCTTGAAATCAAATTGGCTAGATTGTTTTTCACGCCAAGAATCAAGAATCAAGAATCAAGAAACAGTGAATATCATGTCTATATAAGAGACAAGCTTAATTCATTTTTGTATCACATGAAAAGGGGATTAAGGGGAGTGAAAAGAAAGAGGATGCTAAAAATAAACTGATGAAGAACAACTTCATGTAGTACTGATCAATCAAGTTGAAGGAGAGCTAAGGAATTCTATAGACACTGACAAACAGTAAGCACAACATCATAGGGAAGAAATTATGGAGCACAAAAGAATTGAATTGATACATTGATCATAGAGGTAATGTACTTAAATAGATCTGAAAATATGCAATTCAAGTTGCATTAGAAATAGGTCATTTTGTTTTAGTTTAACCATTAAAGCATCAAGTCTCTTAATAGAGTTGGACTTAACAGTCTTCTATATATTGAGGTACATCCCAAGGAGTGCCAAAAAGGTTGATTCATGAAAGTAGCATTGGATATGTCTGATGCCTATTGACATTCTAATAGAGAGGCTGATTCAAGGATGGTAGCATTAGATGCCCGATACTAAGTGACAACCTATATGTGTAAAATCCTCTAACAAGGTCACACCTAACAATGTGTTTGTAACCTTTAATAGGGTTGGCTCCTAACATAGCTCACTTTAAAAGAGCAAAAATTTGGGGTACCGGTCCCAGTGTTTTTTTCCCTTAACAGGGTTTCCATGTTAAAATCCATGTGTTATATGTGTGTATGATATATTTCTTTACTGTTTTGTATCCTACATAATTCATTATGGATTCATTGGTATACTCTGCATATTTACTGTATTTTGGTAAATAGTTATACTGCTTATCGTTAATCAAGGAGAATAAGGACAGACAAGGAAAATCAATAGACAGTTAATCATTATAAGTATTTAATGACATGCATCTTATAGGGACATAATAATATGAGGTTTAACGATTGGTGGTTAAGTTTAAGGACAAGTTTTTGAGGCCACTAATTCACCCCCCCTCTAAGTTATTACTAACAATTGGTATCATAGCTTATGTACTTAGAAGGAAGGTTTCAAGATGTAAGCCAAAGATCACAAGATGAACAGACGTGATGTGCCCAAGTTTAAAAAAGATAATTTTTCTTCATGGTAGAGCAGAATAAGACTCCACTTATCAGGTATTGGTAATGATGTTACTCAATTCCTATAAACTGAATATGTGTTTCCCACAGGAGCACCAACAGTTGAAAAAATGAGAGAGAAGAATGAACATAACGGCATGATGATAGAGCTTGCTTCCTCACTCTCCGATGTTGAATTTGAAGATGTCAAAGAATGGAAAACTGCAAAGTAGATGTGGGACAAACTAAATCTTGTACATGGTGGTGACAAAAATGTTTTGAGAGCCAAGGAAGAAAGCCTTAGAGGAAATTTTGATGATCTCAAAATGAAAGAAGGAGAAAACATCACTCAGTACAACACAAGAATTAAAGAAGTAGTCAATGCTATCCGAGGAGTTGGAGGTAAACTGGAAGAAGATACAGTGGTAAGTAAAATTTTAAGAACCTTACTACCTACTTATGCTATTAGAGTATCTGCAATTCAAGAAATGAGAGCAGTAGCAAATAACAATGTTACTCTAGACAGTTTAATTGGAAGACTAATTTCATTTGAGATGAATAAATTTGATAATAGTGTCTTACCAAACATAGAGTTTGCATTCAAAACTTCTATGAGAATAAGTAAATCAAGTCACAAAAACACTATGAGAAAAGATAGTGATAGTGAAAATGAAGAAGATGATCTTGATGAAATTGACGCACTTATGGCTAGAAGAATGCAGAGAGGCAAATGTAAATACAAAGGTAAATTGTCACTTGTTTGTTTTAATTTCAAAGAGATTGGACATTTTTTTGTAAGATGTACTAATAGAAGAAAAGATGACAGAAGTAATGATAGATCTTTTGAGAAGAAGTCTGACAGAGGTGATTATAGATGCTACCAAAAATTAGAAAGAAGAGATACCCGAGACTATAAGGACAAAGAAAAGAAGGTAAGCTACATAGAAAAATGAAAGGATGATGATATCGACACCAAATCTGATGAATACATTGAGATGGTGTTTGTGGTTGTAAAGGATGATTTAGATGATGATGAAGAAAGGTATGTAGAAACAACTCTCATATCTAAAATAAGAAAAAATGATGTTTGGACCATAGATAGTGGCTTCACTCATCATATGAGTGGTGATAAGAAAAAGTTTGAGACTTTTGAATACTACAAGGGTGGATCAGTAAGAATGGGAAATGACACACCTTGTCCAGTTGAAGGTAGAGGAAAAATAATGTTGAATAACCAGATAAAGTGTGAG
>MU224543.1:3678211-3697399 GCA_018584345.1 Thuja plicata | reverse complement strand
ACATGGTCACTTGTGCCAAGACCAGATGACAAGAATGTCATCGGTACAAAATGGATATTTAGGAATAAGCTGAATGAGAATGGAGAAGTCACAAGGAACAAAGAAAGACTAGTATGCAAAGGGTATGGACAAGAGGAAGGTGTAGACTATGGAGAGACCTTTGCTCCTATTTCTAGGCTAGAAGGAGTAAGAATATTAATTTCTTATGCTGCATTCAAAGGATTCAAGGTATACCAGATGGATGTCAAGTCAGCATTCCTAAATGGAATAGTTGAAGAAGAAGTATACATTGAACAACCAAAAGGGTTTGTTGATCCAGACAAGAGGGACATGGTATTTAGACTTCACAAAGCCTTGTATGGATTGAAAAAATCTGCAAGAGCCTGGTATGAATGACTTCATTCCTATCTAATAAGTATGGGATTTGTAAGGACTAGTGAAAATAGTAATCTTTATTTAAAAGAAGATAATGATGCTAACACCTTGATTGCTGAAATATTTGTTGATGACATCATATTTAGAGGCAATGATATGCTATGCAAATCATTTGCTAATGAGATGAGAAAATATTTTGAGATGTCTATGTTTGGTGAGATCAAGTTCTTTCTTGGTCTATAGATCATTCAATAAAGTGAAGGAATTCACATTATACAGTCCAAGTACATCAAAGAGGTCCTAAAAATTTTCAAGATGGAAGAATCCAAACTAGTTGGAACACCGATGGCTACTAGATGTAAGTTGATAAAGGAGGACAAGACAGCAGAGGTAAATTAGAATTTGTACAGATCAATGATAGGAAAACTCATGTATGTTGTACACACTAGACCAGATATTGCACATGCAGTAGGAATTGTTGCTAGATTTTCTGCTAACCCCAAGGAATCACATATGACTTTTGTGAAACAAATTCTAAGATATCTAAAGAATATTAAGGAATTTGGCTTATGGTATAGAAGAGAAGGAAAATTTGAACTTAAGGTGTTTATCGATGCTGATTGGGATGGGAATCTTGATGACCAGAAGAGCACAACTAGAGGAGCATTCTTTATGGGTGACAGACTTGTCACATGGATTAGCAAGAAGAAAGGATGCATCTCTCAGTCTACTATAGAAGTAGAGTACATTGCTGCTACTACAAATTGCTCAAATATTGCATGGATCAAAAATTTGTAGGAAGGTATGCATATGAAGATCTTAGAATCAGTGATTATCTATTGTGATAACACCAGTGCAATAAACATTTCCAAGAATCTAGTCTTGCATGGAAAAACTAAACACATTGTCATCAAGTATCATTACTTAAGAGAACAAGTTCAAGAAAAAGAGGTGATACTTGAGTATGTGCAATCCAAAGAACAATTAGTTGAAATATTCACCAAACCACTGCCCAAGGATACATTTGAGTACCTGAGAAAGAGACTAGGGGTCAAACCCTTGTCTACCAGTCAGTAAAATGACTGAAGGCTACATCAACCTACATATTATTAGAATATCATTCATGTTGATGCAAGCAACGAGATGAACTTAAAAGATACACCTATATACAGACAGGTATATATCAGAACCGAGCACCAGAACATATTGTTATATTGCTGATGGATAAGGGAAATTCAAGGAATATATTATGGATAGAAAAAGAAAAGAATGTTTGACATGAATGTCGGATATTTGTAAAATATTTGTTTGGCATTATTTTCAAAGGGAGATAAATTATCCATATTATCACATTCTTAAAAAAATAGGAAGAAAGATTATCCATTATCAAATTACTCCAATAGGGAGAGATTATATCCTTAAGGAGAGAAAGTTGTATGAAAGATTATACAAAGGGAGAATTGTTGAAAAGAGAAAAACATCAAAATAGGAGAATAGTCAAAAGGAGAGAAATTAACACAAGAAAAGGAATTAACACATTAGAAGACAAGATAACTGTAGGAATCAAATCTAAGCTAAAACAGAGCTTACCAAAGTTCAGACACTTATCGGTTGACAAAAGGGAGAGATTAGTAGTTTGATAAATCTCAATAATTGTATTTCATATTGTATTAGAAATAGTATAGTGTGATAATATAAGTTCATTGCAATCAATTCCAAAGGGAGAGATTGATGACATGTAACTAATTAAATGATTGATAATGTTAAGTTGAAGATAATGCAAGGCATTAAATCACTTAATGGTTTGTATTGTCTTTGATGTCAACTTGATATCATTTGTACATTCATGTACATAATGCCAAAGACTTTAGAAAATCAATAGAACAAAGGTTATGCTTTCAGCAATGCATAAAAATCAAGTATTCACTAAGTGACAGACAAAACCGATGGAGTGCACACCATCGGTAAAGGCAAAGAAGAAAAGTCACAGTGATACTTGACGAGTAGAAGACAGAGTTGCCCGACGAGAAAAAATCCAATGATACCTGACAGACGGAGATCCTGGAGCTAACTGGAGTCACACCAATGGAACTGGTAGTTGTAACCGACGACTAACTGAAGAGTTGACCAACGGAACAAAGAGTTTAGAAAATGACAAAATATCTAATTGGCAAGAGCTAAAGATAGACTTAATTGGTTGTTTTCTTTGTTTTATTTGACCAAAGTTAAGTAATTGATTTAAAGCTGATTTATATAGTTGGCATAAAGATAACTATGAGACAAATCAGGAGTTATGCTTTAAATCAAATTGGCTGAATTGTTTTTCACACCAAGAATCAAGAATCAAGAAACAATGAATATCATGTCTATATAAGAGACAAGCTTAATTCATTTTTGTATCACATGAAAAGGGGATTAAGGGGAGTGAATAGAAAGAGGATGCTAAAAAGAAACTAATGAATAACAACTTCATGCAGTACTGATCAATCAAGTTGAAGGAGAGCTAAGGAATTATATAGACACCAATGAACAGTAAGCACAACATCACAGAGCAGAAAGTATGGAGCACAAAAGAATTGAATTGATTCATTGATCAGAGAGGTAATGTACTTAAATAGATCTGAAAATCTGCAATTCAAGTTGCATTAGAAACAAGTCATTTTGTTTTAGTTTAAACATTGAAGCATCAAGTCTCTTTACAGAGCAGGACTTAACATTCTTCTATATATTGAGGTACATCCCAAGGAGTGCCAAAAAGGTTGATTCATGAAAGTAGCATTGGGTATGCCCGATGCCTATTGACAGTCTAAGAGAGAGGTTGATTCAAGGATGGCAGCATTAGATGCCCGATAGTAAGTGACAACCTATGTGTGTAAAATCCTCTAACAAGGTCACACCTAACAGCATGTTTGTAACCTTTAACATGGTTGGCTCCTAACAGGGCTCACTTCAGAAGAGTGAAAATTTGGGGTACCGATCCCAGTGGTTTTTTCCCTTAGCAGGATTTCTACATTAAAATCCATGTGTTATATGTGTGTATGATATATTTCTTTACTGTTTTGTATCTTACATAATTCACTCTAGATCATCGGTATACTCTGCATATTTACTTTATTTCGGTAAATAGTTATACTTCTTATCGGTAATCAAGGAGAATAAGGACAGATAAGGAAAACTGATAGACAATTAATCATTATAAGTATTTAATGGCATGCATCTTATAGGGACATAATAATCTGAGGTTTAATGATTGGTGGTTAAGTTTAAGGATAATTTTTTGAGGCCACTGAGTTACACCCCCTCTCAGTTATTACTAACATAGATATGTTAAGATCTTTTCCATATTAGGATAAGCCTTGTTAGAGGACTTAGAAAATTAAATTATAATTCCATCTTGTTAGCGGATTTACAATAAAGATCTATTAGGATCCACCCTGTTAAGGGATTTCACTATTATAATGGTTAGAAATAAACATATAAAGTGATCTATGCAATTTGCACTACCTATGCATAATTAGATGCTATTAATATATGAAATTCATCTTCATATAGTATACTCTTCCATATCTTGATCGCACTTGATTTCTTTGCTTTCTCTTTCATCAAATCCTTCTGCAATTCATAGTGAGCTCTCTCTCTCTTCTTCTTCAACTTTTCACTATATAGATTTACTTCCACTAACTTGAAACAAACCCTATATGTGAGATATGAACAATCTAGATCAATTTAGGTAATATACAATGCATCTAAACACTTATAAAATGTTTTCCTCTAACCATGTCAGTTTTCACATAGATTTTACCTTGGTAGTTGATCCATTTTCAAAAAACCGTTTGACCAAAAGAAACATCTTGAAGAATCCACCTCAAATGCATAACTCAAGAAATGTGATGTCAAGTGTGTTCCACAAATCATGGAACTACCTTATGAATTCATGAAAAACATCATTGATCCTATTGCCACTTTGAATTCATTCACCGATCCACAAATCTTCATAGCATGTTTAAGAACTCTGTCTTTTTTACTCGTTCATTCTGTTAATATCACTTCAAGTAAAATAAACTATTTGTATCAATCAACAGTATGAGTTATGATCGCAAACATAGTATCTTTAAATTGTTGAAAATCATATCATATTATCACTCTGGATAAATATTTTACCGATTGAGATAACATTTAGATCACTTATAATCTGTCACTAACTATTTTTAGCAATTACCCAGTGTGAGTTCAATCAAACATAACCAACTCAATTATTTATATCAGAAGTCACAATGGAAAATTTAACATCACAACACATTTCATATACTTCCATTAGAATAGAAAATTCATAAACATACTGAAACTCATGACTCACTTACACAATATCTGGTAACATACTGAAAACACTGAGTTAATTAGTTGACAACAATGAAAACCAAATAATTGATTCACCTATCATGAATTTTGTACTAGAATCTTCATCAGTGCAATACTTACCATCACTATATTAGTTATTCTAACAAATTCCCCCTTTAGCATTGATGGAAACACTCTTAACAACACAACACAAATGTTGTGTCCTCGGGAACACTCTTATCTTCTCTTAACTTTGGAATTTTGATTGATATCACTTTGTTGATTTCATGATAACACTCTATCTCTCTGATGGAAATATTCTTACTAACTTGTGCAAAATGTTTTCACTTTTGTCTGTATCTCTGATCATAAATCAACTCACTTTGTCATATGGATTCATCATTTTCATATACTCCCCATTTCCTCTTTATCTTTTATGTTCTTCTCTTGTTTGCATACATATTCCCCCCTTATATAAAATGGATATTCTCCCCCTTTAGTTAATGAAAAATATATTCTCCCCCTTTGACAACAATGCCAAAGATATAAAATCATTCAGTCATCTTTGTTTACAATGATTGATCCTTGCATTTTATTTCCTCATCACTCTATTGCAACATCATACTTAAGAATTCTCCCCCATGGAGTAGTCCACCACTACATCAATTCATACATATGATTTTATGATAAACACATATGAACTTATGCAATCAACATCATCCTCTAATTAACTTTAGATAGGGGAATAACCCACAATCTACCTCTAAGATACTCAAAGGTATTGTTTGGTAATGACTTGGTGAATATATCAACATCTTGTTCTTTAGTAGACACATAGTCAATCCTTACCTCCTTCTCTTGTACCTTCTCTCTTAGGAAATGATATTTTATTGCAATGTGCTTTGTCATTGAGTGCATCACTAGATTCTTGGAAATATTTATTGTCCTAGTGTTATTATAATAGATAACAATTGGTTTTGTGACCTTCTCATGAATTCTCTCAAGAATATGTTTTATCCATACTACTTGTTGATAGTTGAGAGTAGAAGAAGCATACTTTGCCTCTGCAGTAGATTGAGAATACAACTCTTCTTTTTACTAGTCTAAGAGACTAATCTTTCATCGAGAAAGAATGCTCCACCACTTGTGGTATTCCTATCATCAACATTTCTTTCCCAATCTGCATCAGTAAAAAAATTCAAAGAAAAAATTTCATCCTTACCATACCATAGGCTATAATCTTCAGTCCCCTTGAGATATATGAAGATCATCTTTACTGCAACCAAATTTAAGTCCTTTGGGTTTGATGAAAACCTTACAACAATACCAACAACATGTATACTATTCGGTCTACTATGCATAACATACTTCAATTTACCTATCATGGATCTATATAGAGTTTCATTTATCTCTTTTGATTCATCCTCCTTAGATAATTTGTAGCCTATGACCATAGGTGTTACGACTAGTTTTCAGTCTGCCATGCCAAAAGTTTTCAAAATCTCCTTCACATACTTGGATTGACTAATGTATATCCCTTTCTTTATCTATTTTACTTGAAGTCCAATAAAGAATTTTATTTCTCTTATCATAGAAATTTCAAAGTCCTTCCTCATTTCTTCTGCAAATGACCTGCTCAATGTTTCATTTCCACAAAATATTATGTCATCAACAAAAATTTCAGCAATCAATGTTACGTCATCACTTTCAGATTTTAGATATAAATTGCTATTGTCACTAGTTCTTGTGAAAATAATATGAATAAGATATGCATGAAACCTTTCATACCATACTCTTGGAGCTTACTTCAATCCATACAATTCTATATGGAATTTTCATACCATGTTTTTATCCTTTTCATTTGAAAATCCTTTAGGTTGTTCAATGTACACTTCTTCTACTAACACACCATTTAGAAAAGCATATTTTACATCCATTTGATAGACCGTAAAACCTTTATAAGAAGCATATGCCAAAATTATCCTTACACTTTCAAGTCTAGCAAAAGGTGCAAAGGTATCGCCATAGTCCATTCCTTCTTCTAGTTCATACCCTTTGCAAACTAGCCTTGCCTTGTTTCAAATCACTTCTTCTTTATCATTCAACTTATTCTTGAAAATCCATTTAGTACCTATAACATTCTTATTAGTAGGTCTGGGTACTAAAATCCATGTATTAATCTTCTCTATTTGATTTAATTCCTCTTTCATATCCTTAATCCAATCATCATTTTCCAAAGCATCTTTAACAGTTTTAGGTTCTAATTCATATAGTAAACAAGTGCTTTCCCTTACCTTTCTCCTTTGTCATCACTCCAACATTCTTATCTCTAATAATCTGATCTTGTATATGATTAAGTTTCACATACCTTGGGAGTATTAGTTCTATAATCACTAGTTGTGCATCATTCATCACTTCAGTCACCTATAGTACTGTATCTGGCTCCACTGGTTAAACATAAACAAACCTTTCATAGTATTCCAGTTCCTTCTTGCTATCTTCCTCTTTTTTCTCAAAAAATTCATCAATTCTAACATTGGCACTTTCAACCATCTTGTTAGTATTCTTGTTCTTACACTTATAATATTTACTACTAGTAGAATAGCCAAGAAATATCCCTTCATCACTCTTAGAATCAAATTTACCATTTTGTTCATCCTTATTTATGTAACATTTTCTTCCAAATTTTTTGAAGTAATTGACATGAGGAGTATGACTATACCATAGCTCCTAAGGTGTTTTATTGTACCTTTCTTTAGTTGTACTCAGTTCAAAGTATAAACATTAGTACTTACAACTTATCTCCAAAATATTTGAGACAATCCCTTTTGTATCAAAAGTGTTCTTGCACAATCAATTATGGATATGTTCCTTCTCTCTGCAATTCCATTTTGCTGAGGTGTTCTAGGTGCTGACATTTGTCTCTTGATTCCATGTTCTTCACAAAATGTTGTGAACTCATGTGAGGTAAACTCACCTCCTCTATCAAATCTGAGACATTTAAGTGCTTTACATATTTCTTTTTCAGCTCTTTCTATATACACCTTAAACATGTAGAATGCATCAAATTTATCCTTCACAAACATAAAATACAATTCTTGAGTAATCATCAAGAAGAAAGATAATGTACTTAGATCCATAGTATCTCTTAGTTCTCATAGGTCTACACAAGTCAGTGTGTACAAGGTCAAGAATTTTCTATGATGAATAGACTTTACTAGTAAAACTAGAACTAGTTAACTTTCCCAACTAACACTCATTACACATAGCATTTTCAGGCTTAGCTAAAGTAGGAAAACCTATAACAAATCTTTTCTTACTGACCTTTATCAAATTATCAAAATTAACATGAAAAAATCTTTTATGCCAAAGCTAGCAGTCTTCAACTTTAAAAAACAACAATGTTTATTAGTAGAGTTCAATCAGAATAGGTTACCTCTAGTCTATTTACCAGTAGCAATCAAATCTCTAGATATTCCTAAGATCTTTCAAACACCATTGCTAAATTCCAATTTGAAACCTTTGTTATTCAAGTGATAAAACCTTAACAGGTTATACTTTAATCTGTCATCCCAATTAACATGATCACAATTAGTGATATTATTAAGTGCTATTGAACCTTTACCTCTTACCAAACATGCAGAACCATTACCAAATCTAGCTGCACCTCCATCACATTCTTCCATTGAAATAAATTTTATTTTTTCACTGATCATGTGATGTGTACACCCATTGTCTATCATCTAGTCAACACTATAATTCATGCTTGAAATCAATGCTTTCTCCTCACTATCTCCATGGTGCGGGAGGTTAGTTTGGACAACCACCAGTTAATAATGACTAAGATATAAAGTCCCAAGTGTGTCTAGTGTGTTTCTAGAGTTAGGAGTGATTAGGGTTTAGTGGTTGATGAGGTCAAGTTGTATCTAGAGGTCTATGTCCTTAAAAGTCAACCAAAAGGGCAAAGGGTTGACCAAAACTCCAAAATGGACTAGAATTCATGGTTTTTGTGTTTTTTAATGTTTTAATGTCATATTATAAGTTTTATGACCAATTTGGGTCATTGAAAGTGGAAATTGGTCATTTCAGCAAAAGATGTAAAAGTTGTCATGACAACTTTTGCAACTTTGCAAAGTTGTCATGACAACATTTCCTAAAAACTAGGAAAGGGATTTAATGGTGCCAAAAACCCAAAAAGAGGGTCCAAACATGTAGGAATCTGATATATAAGGTGGATAAAACCCTAATAATCTAGGAGTTATTTATCATTTGGTATGGACTGTGTGTTGAGAAGGAGTGAATTACACTATAATTTTGCAATAGATCCATCATCCAATACTTTAATGGATTGAATGGAGTAAAATAATGCATTGAGAGTGTTTTTGTGTTATTTAGTTTCTTCTTGTACCTTTTGTTTGATAATTTTTACTTTCTGGTGAACATTTTGAAAACTATTTAAGTTTCATTGGTTCTCTGTCCAATTTTGAACCAGTCATGTAAATAATGGCTTTTCTTGAAGTTCCCATGGTCCAAAACACTATGACCACTTGGAATCAAGTAAGGACTTGTATATATGTTGTAAATATGGTGTGTGGAGTTTGTGTGTGCAAGGAAGCCATGACAATAATCAGGCCCTAGGTGAGTACTATGTATTCTGGCTAGGAAGTCTGAATAGTGCAAAGGCAATAAGATTTGCTTGCTGATTGGTGTGTGCCAATCATTGGTAGAGGAGTGTAGGGGCATGTATCATAGACATGTGGATGCAATGATAAGAGTAGAGAATGTTGTTAATGAACCTATTGAAAGCTAAGAAGCCAAACCATTATACATGTCCTAGAAACCCTTATTTTTAGGGGTTTGGTGGAAGTCCAGTGTACGGACAAGGTGGGGACCTAAAACTTTGAAAACCCTAGAGCCTAGGATAGTCCCACAAGGAATCCATAATTGATTCATAGGGGTGTTAATATATTTGGAGAGAAAATCCAAAATAACAGTGTGTAGGAGGGCTAATTAGGCCTAAAAGGCTACAAGGCCTTAAAACTTGAAAATAAAGAACCCGACTGGAACCAAGATGAAAGGTCCATCAAATTGGTTCAAGTGTTGTTGAAAGAGACCTAGGAATGGTCAGGAATCCTATCACTATTGAGGTAGGATAGTTTTAGAACAAGATGGTCAGGACAAGCCATGGATGCATAGGAGTATGGGAAAGGAATTGGAGATAGTTTGAAGTTGTTGGAGAGCTCCAAGGGAGATAGGGGATCAGTGAGTTATCATCTAGTTAGAGTGGTGATAGAAACCCTAGGAAGACCAAATAAGGTCTTAGAGAGAGCTAGAAATCTCTAGAAGTTTTGAGCTCCCCATCAAATTGGTATCAGAGCCATTGAAAGGCTTGGGATTTGATTAGTGTATGTCAGAGGGATTGAATCCCTAGGAGAAAGCACTATGGTGACCAATGTAGAATTGGAAATGGACTTGCTAGAGAAGCAAAACAAAAATAGGATTCTTGAAGAAGCTATGGAAGAAATGAAGTTGAAGATGGAAGAAGTTGTAGAGACAACCAACAAGATGAAAGAACCTATGAGTGAAGATAAGGATAAGGGGAAGAAACTAGTAGAGGAGGAGATAGAACTAGAGCCTGACCCTCCTCTACTTGAGGAACCATTCCTCAAGGCCCTCAAAGCATTGAGTGGAAAGGATATAGCAGGAATTCCAGTGTTCTCTAGTAAGATGGATGCAGAGATGGTTATGGAATGGATTGAAGGCATGGAGAACCACTTCAAATGTGATGGAATAAAAAAAGAATAGAAGATAAAGATAGCCAAGTCAAGGTTAAGAGGAAAAGCACTCACATGGTGGAAGTTTTTGAAAGAAGAAAGAGAGAAAGAAGGTAAGAAGCCCATAGAAAATTGTAAATATATGGTGGCTAAGGTGAAGGAGAATTGCCTTCCAGAAGACTATGACATTCAGATACATAAGAGAAGGAAAAACCTTAGACAAAAGGACCTATATGTGCCATCATATACAGAAGAGTTCTACAATCTTTGTCTTAGATCTAGGGTCCAAGAGACAAAGAGCATCAAGGTTTATCGGTACCTTAATGGATTAAGGTGGACTATACAAGAAGAGCTCAGCCTCTTTACTCTAACCTCCATTCATAGGTGCTTCAAAATGGCCTTAAAAGTGGAAGAGAAACTTAGAAAGAAACAAGAATCTAACTCTAGAGGAAGAGGAAGAGGTAGAGACAATAGAGGTGGCCATAGAGGTGGTTCAAGTGGAAGAGGCAATGACAATAGGAGCCAAGGTGACTCCAAATATGTAGAACAAAGACATGATTCAAATAATAGAGGTGGATATAGCAGATGTAGAGGTTCTTATAATATTGTGAGAGGAAGATCAGAGGGTTTTGGAAGGACTTCTCATTTTTCCTCCATGAAATGCTATAATTGTAGACAATTGGGGAACCCTGTATATAGATGCCCTGACAAACCCTCAGCTTCACAAGGAGAGAAAAAGATTGCCTATGTCCAAGAAGAGGACTGTTCTAAATAATCAGAGCTGATTTTAGATTCAGAGAAGGGAGAGAATCTCATGTTGAGAAGAATATTGATTAAAACATCCACTAAAGATGAACATAAGCAGAGAAGGGCTCTTTTTAGAGTCAAATGCAAGATATTAGGAAAAGTGTGAAAATTCATCGTTGATTTAGGGTCTATAGATAATTTTATATCTGAGGAGGCAGTAGAGAAGTTGAAAATCACCAAGATTCCACATGTCTGTCCCTCTAAAGTTACCTGGTTAAACAAGGGGCAAAACATCTTGGTAAATGAGAAAGTGTAGGTAGAGTTCACTATTGGCAAGTATCAGGATAAGATACTTTGTGATGTGTTTCTAATGGATGCAATCCATCTATTTCTTGGTAGACCATGGCAGTATGACAAGGAAGCAGTCCATCATGGGAAGGAGAACAAGTACTCATTCAAGAAGAATGGAGTAACTTTCAAAATTCAGTCTTTGATAGAGGAAGACATAGTGGAGAAGATAGAATCCAATACACTATTGATGAGTAGGAAGGAATTCTTAAAGGAAATGAAAGAGGAAGAAAGAGTTGGCTATGCAATCATGTTGAAGCCAAAGGAGGAGGAGACACATAAGCAAGCACCTACTTGAGAAGAAGTGAGAAAAATGTTGTATCAGTTTAAGGACATAATATGTGAGGATACACCAGCTACACTACCACCAAAGAGGGAGATAAGTCATCAGATTAACTTTGTGCCAGGAGCCTCTCTGCCAAACAAGGCTGCATATAAAATGACACCAAAGAAAAAAAAGGAGATAGCTAAACAAGTACAAGAACTTTTGGACCAAGGGTTGATTATAAATAGCATAAGCTTGTGTGTTGTCCTAGTGGTGTTGGCTCCTAAGAAGGGAGGTAAGTGGAGAATGTGTACTGATTCTAGGGCAATTAATAGGATAACTATTAGATATAGATTTCCTATTCCTAGAATAGAGGATTTAATGGATTGTTTGGGGGGTTCTAAGTACTTCTCTAAAATTGATTTGAAAAGTGGTTATTATCAAATTAGAATGAAAGAAGGTGATGAGTGGAATTCAGACTTTAAAACTCTATAGGGGTTATATGAATGGTTAGTTATGCCCTTTGGGCTTACCAATGCACCTAGTACCTTTATGAGGTTAATGAATGAAGTCTTGAAGGATTACATAGGTGTTTTTGTAGTTGTCTACCTAGATGAAATCCTAATTTTTAGCAAAACAAAGGAGGAGGATATGAAACACTTGGAGTTAGTGTTGAAGAGGTTATAGGAAGAAAATCTCACCTTAAATCTTGAAAAGAGTGAGTTTATGAAGGAAGAATTAGTATACCTAGGATTTGTAGTCTCCCAAGGTGACTTGAAGATGGATAAGGACAAAGTAGAAGCCATATTGAACTGGCCTACTCCTAAGATAGGGACTGAAGTTAGGAACTTCCATGGGTTAGCCCAATTCTATAGGAATTTTATTAGAAGTTTTAGTGAAATATATGCTCTAGTCCTAGAAACCATTAAAGGAGGGTTGAAAACAAAGGTTGTATGGACCAAAGAAGCTAATGAGGGATTTGAAAGGTTGAAGAAAGAACTAGCCGCTCAACCTATAATTTTTTTTACCAAGTTTTGGCAAACCATTCATAGTGGAGTATGATGCA
Organism: Thuja plicata; assembly: GCA_018584345.1. NCBI lineage: Eukaryota > Viridiplantae > Streptophyta > Pinopsida > Cupressales > Cupressaceae > Thuja > Thuja plicata. The sequence goes on along the minus strand of MU224543.1, from coordinate 3,684,486 downwards.
AGCAACGTAGCAGTGGGGGTTGTCTTAAGCCAACAAGGCATGCCAGTAGCATTTTTCAGTGAGAGATTTAATGAGGAAAAGTATAGGTAATCTTCCTATGACTTGGAGCTATATGCTCTTGTACAATCCCTAAAGAAATGGAGGCATTATTTATTGCCTAAGGATTTTTTTTTTCTTTACAGATAACCAAGCATTGAGTTATATCAATACTTAAGACAAACTTAGTTTGAGACACATCAAGTGGATGGATTTTTTGTAGTCATACACCTTCACCATTAACCATAAGAAGGGGGTACAAAACAAGGTTGCAGATGCCCTTAGTAGAAGGATGCTTACCATACAAGAGATTCAGTTGCAGAGTACAGGGGTTGAAGGGTTCAAAGATCTCTATGAAGGACATATAGACTTCTGAGTGATCTACAAGGTATGAAAAGAGTTTGAGAATCACTTTCACAGCGAGTATGCAGACTACACTCTTCACAATGGCCTATTGTTCAAAGGGAAATAGTTATGTGTTCCAAGGCGTTCTATGAGGGAGAACCTCATCCAAGAAAAAAAATCATGGGAGTTTGAGTGGACACTTTGGATTCAACAAGACTTTGGATCTAGTGGAGAGGTTTTATTAGTGGCCAAAAACATAGAGAGATATAAGAAGATATGTAGAGTAGTGTGGAGTGTGTTAGAAGAAAAAGGGGACTTCATCAAATACAGGCTTATATCAACCATTTCCCATCCCAAGTAGACCATGGGATTGCATAAGTATGGATTTTATTGTAGGACTACCTAGGACACCTACTGGACTAGACAGTGTGTTTGTGGTAGTGGATAGATTTAGCAAGATGAGTCATTTTGTCCCATGCAAGACAACACATGATGCTAGCGATATTAACCAAATGTTTTTTTAAAGAGATAGTGAGAATACATGGCTTGCCAAAAATCATAGTTGTAGACAGGGATGTAAAGTTTATGGGACATTTCTAGAAGACACTTTGGGGATGGATAGGAACCAACTTGTCACATAGTTCAGCTTATCATCCTCAAACGGATGGACAAACAGAGGTTATCAAAAGAGTCCTTGGTAACTTGTTGAGGTGTTTGACAAAAGAATATCAACAAATTTGGGAGAAATTTATTCCACGGGAAGAATTTTCCTACAATGATAGCACAAATCAGACTACTTGCATGAGTCCATTTGAGATTGTCTATGGGTTACACCCAAGGGGTGTTCTTGAGTTGAGAGATCTAAAAGGATATGAAGGCATCAGTGGCCATGTTGATGATTTTTCCCAGTCAATGAGAGAGGTACATGAAAAAGTTAGAAAGACACTAATGGAGGCCAATCAGAAGTTGAAAACCAAGAGGGGTGAAGGAAGAAGAGATCTGCAATTTGAGGTAGGTGATCTAGTAATGGTGTTTTTGAAAAAGGCTAGGCTACAAAAGGGGATGCCTAGTAAATTGTAGATGAAAACGATTGGGCCTTGCAAGGTGTTGGCCAAGTATGGACCCAATGCCTATAGGGTGGAACTACCCAAGGAGATGTCAATTTCTCCTATCTTCAATCTGAAAGATTTGATAAAATATAAAGGGCCATAAATGGATGAAATATAGTAGAGTACTGAGGTGAGTAAGGATGTGGAAGAGCTCAAGACTCCTGATTAGATCAAACCACAAGTTGAAAGAATATTGGATTTAAGAGTGAAAAAGAAGACCAGGCATAAGGTATATATGGAAGACCTAGTGAAATTGAGATAGCAACTAGAGGCAGAAGCTACTTGGATAGCTGAAAGTGACTTCAAAAATCATGGAATCACTTTGAGGATTTCTTGACTCCACAGGTACCCTAAATTATTTTTTGTAGGGGGAGAATGGTGCAGGAGCACCTCAAGGTCTTTAATAGATCTTTAGAACATTTTGGCTTGTAGGTTGGTTTGGCCAACCACTAGTTAATAAGGACTAAGATATAAATTCCCAAGTGTGTCTAGTGTGTGTCTAGAGTCAAGAGTGATTAGGGTTTAGTGGTTGATGAGGTCAAGTTGTATCCAGAGGTCTATGTCCTTAAAAGTCAACCAAAAGGTCAAAGGGTTGACCAAAACTCCAAAATGGAGTAGAATTCATGGTTTTTTTTTTTAATGTTTTAAGGTCATATTATAAGGTTTAGGACCAATTTGGGTCATTGAAAGTGGAAATTGGTCATTTGAGCAAAAGATGTAAAAGTTGTCATGACAACCTTTGCAACTTTGCAAAGTTGTCATGACAACATTTCCTAAAAAATAGGAAAGGGCTTTAATGGTGCCCAAAACCTGACAAGAGGGTCCAAAATGTAGGAATTTGATATATAAGGTCGATAAAACCCTAATTTGGGAGTTAGTTGTCATCTATTATGGACTGTGTGTTAAGAAGGAGTGAATTACATTGTAATTTTGCAACAGATCCATCATCCAATACTTTAATGGATTGAATGGAGTAAACTAATGCATTGAGAGTGTTTTTTGTGTTATGTAGTTGCTTCTTGTACCTTTGGTTTGATAATTTTTACTTTGTGGTGAACATTTTGAAAATTCTTTAAGTTCCACTGGTTCTCTGTCAGATTTTGAACCAGTCATGTAAATAATGGATTTTCTTGAAGTTCCCGTGGTCCAAAACTCTATGACCACTTGGAATCAAGTAAGGCCTTGTATATATGTTGTAAATATGGTATGTGTAGTTTGTGTGTGCAGGGAAGCCATGAGAACAATTAGGCCCTAGGTGAGTACTGTGTATTCTAGATAGGAAGTCTGAATAGTGTAGAGGCAATAAGATTTGCTTGCTGATTGGTGTGTGCCAATAATTGGTAGAGGAGTGTAGGGGAATGTATCACAGACATGTGGATGCAATAATAAGAGTAGAGGAGGTTGTTAATGAACCTATTGGAAACCAAGAATCCAAACCAGTATACATGCCCTAGAAACCCTTAATTTTAGGGGTTTGGTGGAAGTTCAGTGTACGGACAAGGTGGGGACCTAAAACTTTGAAAATCCTAGAGCCTAGGATAGTCCCACAAGGAATCCATAATTGGTTCATAGGGGTGTTAAGGGATTTGGAGAGAAAATCCAAAATAACAGTGTGTAGGAAGGTTAATTAGGCCTTAAAGGCTACAAGGCCTTAAAACTTGAAAATCAAGAACCCGATTGGAAACAAGATTAAAGGTCCATAAAATTGGTTCAAGTGTAGTTGAAAGAGACCTAGGAATGGTCAGGAATCCTAACACTATTGAGGTAGGACATTTTGGGAAGAAGATGGTCAGGACAAGCCATGGATGCATAGGAGTATGGGAAAGGAATTGGAGATAGTTTGAAGTTGTTGGAGAGCTCCAAGGGAGATAGGGGATCAGAGAGTTATCCTCTAGTTATGGTGGTGATAGAAAACCTAGGAAGACCAAAGAAGGTCTTGGAGAGAGCTAGAAAGTTCTAGGAGTTTGGAGCTTCCCATCACTCCATCTACATCGGTGGAGGGTTCTTATTTAGCTACAAAAAAATATCTCTTCCATATGATTCTTCATCAGTCACTCCATCTCCTACTAGGAAACATGCCTTCTTGATCTTGTCTTTGAATTTCCCAAATTTCTTGAACTTTTCCTTCCTATCATTTTTAGGGCATCTAGATGCAATATGGCCAATTTTGTTACATGAAAAACATTATAAGGGAAGTTTAACTTTTTACTTTCCTTTTCCTCTAGGTAATCTCCTTGCTAGTAGTGCTTCAAACTCTTCTTGCTCTATTTCCTCATATAAGATAGAATCATAATCATGATTTCCTTCAGAACAGTTAGAGACTTCCTTTCCTTTCTTTGATGACCCAATGGTTAGGGAGGCTTTGAATGAAGATTCTATTATAGGCATAATATTATCAAAGTTAATTAATTCAAAAGTAATAAGCTTTCCAACCAAAGCATCTAGAGTCACATTTGTAGGATTGATATATCTTAGTTATTGTATAGAAGAGAATCTAATAGCATACTATGGTAGAAGGGTTCTCAAGATTTTACTTACCATTTAATCTTCTTCAAGTTGATCAATAGCTACTTTGATAGCAGAAACAACTTCCTTTAGGCTATTGTTGTGTTGATAAATGTTCTCTTGTTCATGCATTCTTATTTCACAAGAATTTCCTCTGAGACTGTCTACCTTTTCTTTCTAGAACATGAACATCACCACCATGGACTGTTACCAACTTATCCCACATATCTTTATCATTATCCATTTCCTTTATATCTAAAAACACATAATTAGATAGAGCACTTGCGATTTCTATCATTATAGAGTTATGTTCCATCTTTCTCTTTATTTGTTCAAGAGTTAGGATCATAGAAGGTTGAACATACTTAATTGTTAGATGATCCAATGATTTATCTCTAATTCCATACAGATGCAACTTCATCCTTCTTACCCATGTAGATAAATTGTCCTTAGTGTGTTAGTAATAACTGAGAGGGGGGGGGGCGAATCAGTGGCCTCAAAAATTTATCCAATTTAAACTTTAATCCACCAATCAATACTTCTCTAATTATTAATTCCGTACAAGATGTATGCCTTTGAAATACTTGAAACAAATAATTGTCTGTTGGTTTACCTTGTTTGTCCTTATTCTCCTTGATAACCAATAAGCAGTAAACTGTATTTACTGATACTCAGAAAATATGCAGAGTATACCAATCAATCCATAAATGCATATGTAGAATGTAAAACAATAAAGTAATGAACCATACACATATAACACAAGGATTTTAGCGTGGAAACCCTGTTAAAGGAAAAAACCACTGGGACCGGTACCCCAAATTTTCACTCTTCTGAAGTGAGCCCTGTTAGGAGCCAACCCTGTTAAAGGTTACAAACACATTGTTAAGTGTAACCTTGTTAGAGGATTTTCATACACAGGTTGTCACTAAGTATCTGGCATCTATGTTACCATCCCTGAATCAGTCTCTTGACTGTCAATAGGCTTTATGCTAATCTTACTACCATCCTTGAATCAGCCTTCTTCTTAGACTGTCAATAGAATTTAGGTAAGACCGATGCTACTATCATGAGTCAACCTTCTGGTAATCTGTTAGGATATACCTCAATTACAAAAGACTATTAATTCCTGCTTTGTTAAGAGACTTAATGCTTCAATGGTTAAACTGAAACAAAATGACCTGTTTCTAATGCAACTGAATTGCAAATTTTCAGATCTATTTACTTACAATATCTTTCTGATCAATGTATCAATTTAATTCCTTTGTACTTAACTCTTTCTTCTCTGTGATGCTGTTCTTTTCTATCCGTCGGTGTCTATAGAATTATTTAACTCTCCCTTAGCTTGATTGATTAGGACTGTATGAAGTTTATCCTTCATCAATTTCTCTTCAGCATCTTCTATCAGTTCACTCCCCCGTGTATCTGATTGCTTATGGAAATGAATTATGCTTGTCTCTTATATATACATGATATTCCTTAATTCTTGGTTCTTGGCATGAAAAACAATCTAGCCAAATTGATTTATGACTCTAACTCCTTATTTATCTCGTATTTATCTTCTTGCCAGCTATACAAATCAATTGCTTAACTATGGTTTGAATAAAACAACCAGTTAAGTCTATCCTTTAGCTCTGCCAGCTAGATATTTTGTCATTTTCTGATCTCTCTATTCTGTCGATCAATTCTACAGTTTGTTGCCGGTGATAACTGCCAGTTCTATTGGTGCAACTTTAGTTAGCTTCAAGATCTCTATTCGTCAGGCATCATTGGATCTTTCTCGTCGGGAAACATTATTTTTATCTCATCGAGCATCCTATGATTCTACTTCATCGGGAAACATTGTCTTCTGCTCATCGGGTATCACTGTGACTTTATCTTTGTCTTTACCTATGGTGTGCACTCCGCCGGTGTAGTCTATCACTTGGTGAATACTCGACTTTTATGCATTGCTGAAAGCATAACATCTGTTCCATTGATTCTCTGAAGTCTTTGGCATTATGTATATGACCATACAAATGATATCAAGTTGACATCAATGACAATACAAACCATTAATTGATTTAATTTCTTGCATCATCTTCAACTTAATATAGTCAAACATTTAATCAGTTACATGTCATCAATCTCTACCTTTCGCATTGATGGCAACATGTTATATTATCACACTATACTATTTCTAATACAATATGAAATACAATTGTTGAGATTCATCAAATTACCAAACAGTTTGTTTTGATAACCGATAAAATGTCTGACCGCCGGTAAGCTCTGTGTAAGCTT
>MU224543.1:3640733-3663066 GCA_018584345.1 Thuja plicata | reverse complement strand
CTTGTTAGAATGCAACTACATAAGTCTTTGATCTGATGATGAATGCAATCTTTAATTGCTGATAAAATAGATCCTATGAAGCTCCAAAAATACTATTAATCATCCTTCCATGATTGAGTATTACCTTTATCTGCTCGTCGTTAGCCTCTTTGTGTTCTTTGATAACTGATGTATTATGTTTCTGCTCTTTGCATGAATTCTTCCTTCTTCTCCTTAGATTCTCTTCTGTGGCTATCAATTATTAAGAATTCATGTACTCACAATTGAGTACGAACATCTATTTATACTAATGTAGGCTCAATTCTTGATTCATGCATTTACATGTTAACTCTAGATTCAAGATATACAACTTGATCTTGATCTATAGTTAGATATGCTTTAGATCCATTAGGATGCTTTAAAGCATTTACATAAAGCATGCATGACCATCTAATCTGATTTAAAACAAAAATAAAACTCTATAAATAGATTTACATTGCTTTAATCAACGTGTAAAACTCAGATCCACAATTTGCAGGTTCTTGATCTGTCTGTCGGTTCTGATGGTTAGTTTTCTTGATCGTCAGTGTTCCTTTCTCTGAACATGTCATCGGGTATGCTTGTTTGTTCCTGTTGGGTTGATTCTAGAAACTATGTTTTCGGTAATGCTTGTGTTTTCCGGTAATGCTTGTGTTTGCCCATGAAGCTTGTGTTCTCCGGTGAAGCTTGTCACATTTATACTTAGCATTTTTCTCAAAATTCTTTGTGTTGTCAGGTATGCTTGCATTTCACCGGTACTGCTTGTGTTCCACCGGTGATGCTTTCTTTCTGTCGGTAATGCTTTCTAACTGTGTTTTTCCTCTAAGTATACTAATGGAAAAATAATGTCTTCACTGAGATATGAAAGATTCATATCATATTAGGTAAGATACAATGTATCTAAACATTCATAAAATGTTTTCCTCTAACTTCATTGGTGTTCAAATAGATTTTACCTTGGTAGTTGAGCCATTTTCAAAAAATTGTTTGACCAAAAGAAACATCTTGAAGAATCCATCTCAAACGTATACCTCAAGCAATGTGATGTCAAGTGTGTTCCACAAATCATAGAACTACCTTACTACTTAAAAAAAAACATCACCAATCCTTTTGTCACTTTGAATTCCTTCGTCAATCTACAAATCTTCATAGCCTAGTTAAGAAATCTGTCTTGTTTACCTATTCATTCTATTAATACCGCTTCTAGTCAAATAAAATAGTTGTACCGGTGAGAAATATGAGTCATGATCACAAACATAGTATCTTGACATTGTTGAAAATCATATCCTATGATCGCTCCACCAAATATTTTACCCATTTGAAATAACATTCAAATCACTTACAGTTTGTCACTGACCATTTTTAGCAATTATCTAGTTTAAGTTCAATCAAACATAACCAACTCAATTCTTCACATCAGAAGTCGTGATGGAAAATTTAACATCAAAACATATGACATATACTTCCATTAGAATAGAAACTTTAGAAACATACTAAAACTCATGATTCACTTAAAAAGTATTTGGTAACATACTGAAAACACTAATTCAATCAGCTGACATCAATGACAACCAAATAGCTAAAATACCTGTCATCAAATCTTTACCAATCCTCATCAATGCAATACTTAGCATCACAACAACAGTTATTATAACACTATCATGCACCACTTCTTGTCAAATAGACTTTTGGTCACAATAACATTATTAATATAGCTATCTAGATGATCTTGAATTTAGCCCATTACTTCTTGGGTTGTTCCCTCTCACCTGACCTCAAGGGCTTCTCAAGAGGCATGCCCTCTAAAATATAGAAAAATTTTCTCTTGCACCCAAGATATGTGAAGGTGAGGGGAGAGGATATTTTTGTTCTATCTTGAGCTATTAACACCAAAAAAAACATTTGTGCAAATACACCAAACATGTAAAACAATTGTGTTCATTTTAAAGCCCAAATGAAATGTGATCTAAGATAATAAATAACAGACAATTGGTTTCAAATCACACTTCTTTGACATGTCTTACATCAAACAACATCAATAGTTTCAAAATATGGCCTCCAAAAAAGCGTCATGCACCAAATATTGTTAGTCATTTCAATTAATTGGTCTTCAAAAAATGATTGACAACCTACAGTAGCCCAAACAAAGAAAAATTAGATCCCCATAGATAAAATAAAAAACACACTTGACACAAAAATCACAAACCTAATTAGAAAAAAAAGGTAAATCTAATAAAAAAAGTAATCTAATATAATTAACTAATATTAATCTAAAGATAAAACTAAATCTAAATCTAAATTTAACTAGGGGAAAGGGATTAGTATTGGCTATAGCTAACTTTGCATGCTCAATCAAGGTACCAAATTATATCAGATTTTGACAATTTTTTTAATTGTTTCTATATGTGGCTTAACTTCTTACATCTAAAGTTTCAAATTTTGGCCAATAATAATGTACTCTACACAAGACGTTAAGCACGAAAGGGTAAAAAAGTGGTAAAAAAAATTGTTGACTGATACTTGAACCCCATTGCACCAATAAAAGCTCACCAATTTCAATCAAAGTCACTAGTACTTGTGGACAAATGTCCTAGTAGTGATTCACAAATCTCCAGTAGTGGTTCACAAATCTCCAGTAGTAGTGCACAAATGAGACAATAATGGGTCAAAAAATCTTTGATCTGTTAGAATAACTAAGAGGGGAGGTGAATCAGTGACCTAAAAAATATTCCAATAAATCAACCCAAAACCTTAGTACCACAATATTAAGCCTCTAGTTATCTTCAGTCCTACAAGATGAATGTCTTTAAATAATCTTAAGAAATAACTACTACTCAGAGCTCACTGTTAAACCTTATTCTTACTGTTTACCGATTAGGAGTCTTTCATTTACCGAAAACAGTAAATTTCTTAGTGTATACCGATCAATCCAGAATTAGTTGTGTAATGCAAAACACTAAAGTAATGACTCATAAACACATTGACACATGGTTTTTTAACGTGGAAACCCTGCTAAGGGAAAAAAAAAACATGGGACCGGTAACCCAAAATTTTCACTCTTCTAAAGTGAGCTTGGTGAAGAGCCAACCCTGTTATAGGTTACAAACACAATGTTAGGTGTGACTTTGTTAGAGGATTAAAAATAAATAGTTTGTCACTTGATATCTAGCATCTCTATGCTACCTTCTATAACCAAACCCTTTGTAGTTTGTCAAATGGTATCTAGCATCTCATGCTATCTTCATGATCAAAATTTTTGATACTCCTTGGGATGTATCTCAATATAGAAATGATTGTTAAGTCCTGCTTAGTTAAGAGACTTTATGAATCAATGATTAAAATGAAACAATAAATGATCTGTTCACATATACAACTATACTTTGCAGATTTTTAGATCTATTGTAAGCTCATTATACCTTTCTGATCAATGTGTCTTTTCAATACCTTTGCTCCACTTCTTTCTGCTCGGTGATGCTATGCTTCTCTGTTGCTCGGTGTCCACAAAAATCTTTATCTCTTTCCTTAGCTTGATTGTTCAGGACTGTATGAAGTTGTTCTTCATAAGTTTCTCTTCAGTATCATTTTTCTCTATTCACTCCTCTAATTCATAGTGAATTAGATTGTCTCTTTATAGACATGATATTAACATTTCTCTGTTCTTTAATTTATTGTTCTTGGTGTGATCCGCAATCTTAGCCAATCTTGCTTTAAAGATTTACTTCAATTTTATCCCATAGATTTCTCCTTGATAACTAGAATAAAAAAAATTTAAATATTTCACTTATCTTTGGCTTTATCCTGTCGATGAAAACAATGTTAACAACCAATTAACTCTATCTTTATCTCTTTCTAGCTAAGTATTTTGTCATTTCTGAACTTCAATTCTTTTTAGTGTTTAAATCTTTGATAGCTTTGGTCAACACTTCAGTTCTCCTCGGGCATCTCCATCGGGGTTGTCTATCCATTGGGGTTGTTTGTCCATCAGGCATCACTATGAAGTTCTTCTCGTTGGTAATGCTTGTGATTTTGCTTGTCGGTTTTCTTTCTCGGGCATCACTGTGAATTTACTTTCGAGTTTATCTGTCCACCAAGGTGCACTGCCTGTCGGTGTTTGTAGTCACTTAGTGAATGCCGATCTTTTATGCATTACTAAAAGCATAATCTTTATCTTTCTGATTCTCTGTAGTCTTTGAAACTTTGCATATAAATAATTAGATTATATCAAGTTGACATCAATGAAAATACAATCCATTGACTAATTTAATGTCTTGCATTATCTTTCTGCATTTCGGTGATCAACTTAACATCTTCAAACATTCAATCAATTATGGTTCATCAATTTCTCCCTTTGGCATTGATGGAAACACACTACATTATCACACTATATTATTACTAATACAATATGAAATATAACAGTTGTATTTCACCAATCTCTCCCATATATTTTTTTTCTATAACCAATACAAATGTCTAGCTCTTGCTAAGCTCATATAGCTTAGATTTGTTTCCTATAGAGTGTCTTCTTTAATCTTCAATCCCTTTACTTGATAAATGTATCAACTTCTGATTACGTTTCTGATATGTGCTCTCCCCTGACTGTTCCTCTCCTTGATCATCTCTTTTTCCTTTGACAACAATCTCTCATTTAGTATGTATTCTCTCTCTCATGTTACTTCTCACCCTTTGATGGATATTTCATATGTTCTCTCCCTTTGGATAATGATTAACTCTCCCTTTGAATTCTTAGGAACTTCTCTCCATGGATAATAATATAATATATCCCTATGACAACAATGCCAAAGTAAAATTTTGATTATGCCAAAGTTATATTCTTTCACCCTTTTATAATATACTCCTTGAATTTCCCTATCCATCAGCAATACAACTCTTTATTAGCCAAAATTATCTCTAGTGTTCGGTGCAGATTTGTACTTTGCTGCGTACATATGTATCTTTGCATTCCATTTTTCTTGCTTGCATCAACATGAATGATCTTCTGATTGTGTGTAGGCTGATGCAACCTCCTAGTCAACTTACTGACTGATAGACAAGGGTTGGACCCCTAGTCTCTGTCTCAGGTACTCAAATGTATCTTTCAGTAATGGCTTGGTAAATATGTTAGCTAATTGTTCCTTACATTAAACATATTCTAGTATCACTTCTTTTTCTTGCACTTGTTCTCTTAAGTAATTATGCTTGATAGAAATATTCTTAGTCTTAGCATGCATGACTGCATTCTTTGATATGTTTACTACACTCGTATTATCACAATAGATAATCAATGGTTCAAGAATCTCCATATTCATACCTTCCATTAATTGTTTGATCCATGCAATATTAGAGAAGTTTGCAGTAGCAGCCACATATTCTTCTTCTGCAGTAGACTGTGAGATGCATCCTTGTTTCTTGTTGATCCATGTGACAAGTCTGTCACCCATGAAGAATGCTCCTCCAGTTGTGCTCTTTCGCTCATCTATGTTTCTAGCCCAATCAACATCAGTATAGAATTGAATCTCAATTTTTAATTCTCTTTTATGCCATAAGCCATAGTCCTCAGTGTTCTTTAGATATCTCAGAATTCTCTTGACAGCAGTCATGCATGACTATTTGGGATTACCAGAGAATATTTCAACTATTCCAACTACATGTGCTATATCTGGTCTGGTATGAACAACATACATTAGTTTTCCAATCATTGATCTATACAAGCTCTGATCTACCTCATTTGAATTATCTTCCTTTGTCAGCTTACATTTGATTTCCATAGGTGTCCAACTTGCTTCGAATCATCCATCTTGAATATTTTTAGCACTTCTTTGATGTATTTGGACTGAGCGATATATATGCCTGCATCTTGTTGAATAATTTGTAGACCAACAAAGAATTTGATCTCCCCAAACATAGACATTTCAAACTCTTTTCTCATTTCATTAGGAAAGGATTTACATAACATTTCATTTTCCCCAAAGATGATATCATCAACAAATATTTTAGCAATCAGAATATTACCATCAGTATCTTCTTTTAAGTACAAATCACTATTTTCACTTGTTCTTACAAATTCAATCCTTATGAGATAGGAGTGAAGTGTTTCATACCAGGCTCTAGGTGCTTGTTTCAATCCATACAAGGCTTTATGTAGTCTATATACCTTATTTATCTTGTCAGGATCAACAAACCCTTATGGTTGTTCAATGTATACCTCTTCTTCCAGTATTCCATTTAGGAATGCAGATTTCACATCCATATGGTATACCTTGAATCCTTTGTATGCAGCATAAGTAAGAAGAATTCTAACTCCTTCTAGTCTAGAAATGGGTGAAAAGGTTTCACCATAATCAATACCTTCCTCTTGTGCATACCCCTTGCATACTAATTGTTGGTTGTATTTCCTATTTTAAAGTTTGACCTGAAAATTTTTGAGAATGCATATCTTTCCTGTACCTTGAAAGTTGAGTCCATAGTTGAAAAATGATAATATCCTGCTACAAGTAAGTCTTGTTACCTCAAAACCATGTTGAGAAGGCTAGAAAACCCTAAACCCTAGTCATCTCTAGGTGAAAAATGTAAAGAAGCCCTAATTTTCCTGAAAGGATTCTATTTTCATGTTACTTTTTGGCACTTAAAGTTGAGTTTATTTGCATATGCTTTATTTTTCCAGTCGCCAAGTCTCATAAGAGAAAATGGATATTCTTTATAATCATGAGACTTGGTGAAAATCCTTTTTCACGTAGTCTCCAAATGAAATGGAATATGCTAAAATGGTAATGAGACTTTGCGACAACTGTTGATTTTAAGTGAAGATCTGATGATAGTCGCATTATCTCTTGATTTGATCAGAGTTTCTATCCAGCGGTAGTCGGGAAGTCTCTTAATTGTAACCATGGTTCAGAAATTATCAATTGACTTGGAGATTTATTGGTTGGGAAGTATCTAGATAAACCAAATGTTAGATGTTAGTTTAAAATAGTATTGTCACTAGGTCTCCCGATTGTAGGATGGGTTAAGCTAATAATTAAGAGATCAAGCGACAACCATCAGATGTAGGTAAAATCAATGGTAGTCGTGTGGTCGCTTGACAAGCTTGAAAAGTCATAAAGAATCAAGTGATTAAGAGACAAAAGGAAAAACATGACACGTGTTTGTTTGTCGCTAAGTCTCATGAAGTATTAGGGTTTGTATTAAGAATTAAGAGACTTAGCGACAACTATTGGATACAGAGAAAAAGGAAATCAATAGTAGTCACATTATCTCCTGATGCACATTATAAAGGTAAATTAATCATGTGATTACAAGATTAACTATGTTTAGTCACCAAGTCTCTTGATTAAACATGAGTTAAGAAAATGATCCAGTGACATAGAGATTGCACAGTCGCAGAGTCTCCAGATATAACCCAAGGTAAAGGAATAGTTAGTGAAAAACCTTTGTCTCATTGTCTCTATAAGATCAAAGGTTAGGTTAAAACATTAAGAGACACTGTGACAACCGTTGATATAATGGTTGATCCTACAGTAGTTGCCAGGTCTCCTAAAGGAACTACAGTTATCAAAATGATCATGCGACAATGAGATCACTTAGTCGATGAGTCGCTAGAAGCTGACTGGAGTTAAAGAAAAAAAAAATTCACCATCGCCATCATGGACAATTGTTAACCAATTAGATTGCAAGGATTTTAACAGATGGAAAAACTAGCCATATTTTGATTTAATGCAGCCAATCAAATTTGATCTTGATTTCATTTCAATTTTTTAAAGGTTTTTTATTCAAAAACACTCATCAAAAATTGATTGTCTGACAGTTTGAATGCCACGGCTAGAACCATAAATTGATGGCATAGTATGTGAAACTAATGAAAAAAGTGATTGAACACTAGGCTTACTAGTTTGAAGAGACATCTGCATTGAATTATTGATTATAAGTATACTTGTCCGTTATTATTTCATTTTACCAAGCATTCATTTTCTTAGAGAGAAGATTTCATAGAAGTTTTAAGTTCTTTCTGAGAGAAGTGAAATTTCCAGCAGCAGAGAATTCAAAGGGTGATTCTAAATTTAACAGAGAGGGAAATTTACAGTGTTTTCAATGACTGAATTCAGAATTGTAGAGGGTTTTTCACAGTTGGTGGTAAGGGTTTACAAATAGATTTGTTTCAATATCGGTAAATAAGGGTTGAGAACATAACAGAAAGGAAGTATGATTCAAACATAGAGTATGGCTTCCACCAGTGGGAGAAGTGATGATGTTGAAGATGAGTTGAAGGGAAAAATAAACTACTCAAATGAATTCCTCACTTTGCTTCCAGGTTCAAACCAGAATCGAAAGTTTAGTGTAGATGTTTTAATTGATGATATGGCTTATGTTAGGGATGCAAAAACACCAGGTTTATCAGGGTATTCACTTTTCAATTACTTCTTTAATAATAGTGATGGACCCTTGCCTATCTCAAACCCTTGGACCTATGGGTTAGCCAGATTGCTAGTTCCTGATGTCTTTGTTGATGTTGATTTCATACAAGAATTAGCTAGTAGATATGACCCTTTGATCAAAACCATTAAGAGGGATGATGGAAATCCCTTACTTACCCTAGACCGAAATAATTTTATGAAAGCTTTTAATGTCTACTATCCTATGGCTATTGAGATAAATTTGAAGAGCCTAGGGAATAGGTACACTAGAGAATCTGGCATTGCTGCTAAATTGATCAAGGATCATCATGTCCCCAAGAAGATGAAAGCCTATATAACCCCCATGTCAGGAGCAACTACATATTTTTACAAAGACCTTAATTTCTATATTAAATACATAGCATATGCACTATGTAGAGTGCTTGGAAATGATACCGGGGTAGAAAGGAACACCTTAGACATTTTGATGATCATGTTAGATATGTAGAGTCTTCATACTACTTCCAAATATGATTACATTCAGTATATTATTGATCAAATGCACCAGGGGTTTATAGATATACAGAAAAAGAAGGATCATCCAAAATTTATGCATTATTCACTCCTCATGCATTTGATTCTCTACTATAATTTTCCTGTTCTGAATTTTCAGTTTCTACAACCACAAAGGTTCCACCATAATTAGCCCAACCCTATTCAGTTTTGGATCAGAGTCTGGAATTATACATCCAGACAACAAAAGTTCTACACCTTTGAAAATTGGATAATCTATCCACTTTTGAAATGCTTAGGGGTTGACAAGACTAGATTGCCTATTAAGGTGATTCAATTATTGAGGCCCTGTCAATACCTTGACAAATGACCAAGAGATCATAATTGGGGGAATTTTTATTATGAGAAGAATTTTATAATGATGAGATTTTATGGTTGTCCCCTCCCTCCACACATTTTTCCATTTCATGTACCACTACGGATAGCTACAATGGATTTCATTAGGAATCTTATTCTGACAGATAAAGAACATCTAGCATTACATAGGAAGGGTAGTTTTACCCCTAAGCAGTTCAAGATCTACAATTTCATTGTTAGAAAAGGAGCCTTAGACCTGGTGAATACCTGGTTGAATCATTATAGAATGAATGTGGCCCTGCATAGACATGTTGATACTGAAGGATTCATTCTTAGTGCAAAAAGGTTTCTCAAACCAACTATCCCCTACACAAAGGTACATGAAGAGTGTATGGAAGAGGATTTGATAAGAAACATCCTGGAGGATGAAGAGGTGGATAGAAAAGCAATTAAGTTCATTGAACTTATGGACCTGGAGATGTAGGTAAAAAGAAAGGGGATGAAATTTGGAGGTTTCTACCCTAACCTACCTTATCTCAAAAGGCTAGATGCAATGATTGATAACCACACTCTCTTATGTAATCAGTTAGAA
Organism: Thuja plicata; assembly: GCA_018584345.1. NCBI lineage: Eukaryota > Viridiplantae > Streptophyta > Pinopsida > Cupressales > Cupressaceae > Thuja > Thuja plicata. The sequence continues at coordinate 3,653,199 of MU224543.1, read as the reverse complement.
GAAGCACTAGTGGTACCAGAAAAGGGCCATAGAGAAAATTTAGAATCTGAGTATAATGATGACAGTGATCAAGGCTATCCTTCACCAAAGCCTATCTAGATTACCAATCAATACCATTGAAGCTTGCAGTTGAAGGACAAATATTTCATTGACCTGATAGAGGTCCCAGAGAAGGAGGTAACAAATGAGCCCCCACCTAAAAGACAAAGAGTAGAAACAAGGGAGCCTTCTAAGAGGAAGAAAACAGATAAAATTGGAGCCTTAATAACTAGAGATAGGCCCTATGATCACTATTTAAGAAAATAGATCAGGATAGGAAAGAAACTCCAAAAGGATGTAGAAGAAGAGGAGGAGTTACTTCTGAGATCATGCACAGATGATAGATTTTTGCATCAAGAGGAATTCCTCAAGGATGACAACTTCATCAAAATGAGAGAATTCAAAGACTTCCTGATATGGAAAAAGCAACAGTAGGTTGGAAAATAGTTACAATTGGAAGGTGGTGATCCAGTCACCCAGGAAGCTCTACAAAAATTGCAGGATTATGATCTTGCATCAGAAGAGATCACACCAGAGCAAGGAAGACAACTGGTTAAGGCCAGTGGGATACTATTTGTAGAAGGCTGGGACTTGTCCTCAACATTTATTATACATCAAATAAGGAAACAACCTAATGTCAAGCTCTCATTAGAGACTCAGGCTAGAGACATGATTAGAGGGTTTGGCTATAGCCCTAAGTCTCAGGCATTAGCAATGTGGAACCTAGCTCCCAAGGATCAAAAGCCATATATTTTTAACATCCAAGAGAAGATGGAGGGAAATAAAATTATTTGGACACTTGATAACACAAGGGATATGGAAATAGCCCAAGTAATGACTCATTTTGCTCAACTTAATGAGGCAAAGATAGGCCAACTATCAGACAAGTTGCAGAAGCTCACTAGTGATACTAGTAATATTGTCAAAGATAGGTAGCTAGCAATGATAAAGATCAAGGAATAGGATAAGGTCTTAAATGATCTTACCAAATATCTAATGGAGATAATAGAGCCTACCCCTGTTGATCCCAAAGAGGTCATGGATGTTGAGATCCAGACAGAAGATACAGGAGATACATTTGCTGAAATAGAACAGGGAGTTACTGAGCATAACAGTGTGATTTTGGAAGCATTGGCTTCAATTTTGCAGCATAAGATTGACACCATTAAGGATAAAATTGATGTGGTGTATGGAGCATATGGTAGGTTTCCAAGATTGTAAATAGAGGTGGAAATTTTTTTGATAATTTTGAACCCCTTCTATGCAACTTGGTCCGGGAGAACATCACTTTTTGAAATATTCGCATCAGTGAAACCATTGAGATCGGATTTGCCAGAAATAGTAACCATGGTTGGCACAGAGATAGAGCAGATTGGGGCCACTTTATCCTTTTTCAAAGGAAAGGCAAATCAGATTGATGCTAATTTGAATATGTTTGGAATCAATTATAGTAGGTTTGTACCTCCAATCAGAACTAAAGATGATCATATCAAACTATTAGGGTTATGGATATTAGAATTTGATAGTGTACTCCCAAATAAAGACATTTATGTCTCTAACCAAGGATAGTTAGATATGGAGAGGTTCAACCAACTTTTAGATGAGAAAATTATGGTAGAAATAGATTGCATTAAATTCATTTCAGATATTAAAAGCATTACAAATGCAAGGTGGGAAAGGCAGAAGACTTAACTTGAGAACATTCAAAACTTTGAGTGGCCTAAGGAGGAGGATGTGACAACATGGTACATCATGACAAAGCCCAAAAAGAAAAATCTTATCATAGTTGACTTGGATGTCATTGATGAAGAATAGAAGGGGACACCTAGCACCTGAACTATGAGCACAAGAAGGTTAGTAATCATGAAGAGATTAGTGTAAGTTAGCCTGTATTGGCGGTCACTAGATCTTATTGCAAATATCAGATACTATCCTGAATACATGCAGACAAAGGTGCCAACATCCACAAAAGGACAAAATACAGATTAGATCATATTCTTTAGCTTTGTCGTCCCACTACTTGGAGCTTTCTTGTCTTTTGTCTTTTTTCTAAGTTTTAGGGTTATGTTTCTTAAACCATTTGAATTTTGTTGCATCCTTATCTTAAGGATTCCAAGATGGTTTGAAAATATAAATAGATCTCATTGTAACATTTGAAGTAGGTGATGAAATATAATTGTAAGCCAGACTAAAGAATTTTGTCTGTGTTTTTGAGCTTTAGCCTCTATATGTATGAGGCAGGAATATAAATATAATATAGTGCAACTTCTCTACTATATTGTTATTGTATCTTTACTTATTGTTTATGATCTTTTATGTTTAATCTTTATGGCATTTTAAGCATATTGGTTACAAGGTAGCTATCTAAGTATTTGCAAGTTTCTTTCAAGGGAAGAACTAAGTTTTGTGAGTAGTTTCAGAGAGCATAACAATATCTAAGGATTTGATACAGTAGTGTTGGAGTGATAGGGTAATTTGTAAGGCACTTTTCTCAAGTTGCATATAGGTTGTAAGGAAATCTATAGTATCTTTATTTACTCTTTCTATGGACTTTGTATTTTTGACTCTATAGCCAAAGGATAGGCACTAGTCTAGAATTTGTCAAGTGGTTTATCATCATCCAAACAATTTAAAATACAAAAATCTTTCACTTTTGCATTCAGAATATATAAATCTAAGCAATTGTATGAAGATATACAATTCATTTTTACTAATTCCTTTAATAGAGGATTAAAATAGGTTGCCCCTCCTAAGTTCTGAGAACTAAAAAGGAAGAAGGATGAATGTCCTTAAAGCGCTACTATTTTCTATTATCATTTCAATAGTTTTCATGGCTAAGCTCTGTATCAAGTTTTTTTTCAGTCTTATGCAGAATAATTTATAAGATAATACAGTAAAAAGGCAGCAAACTAGTATCCACACAAACTAATATTGTAAGACAGCAATTTTATAAAAGTAATACCTGCCTGGGTGTTGTGGAACCTAAATAGAAGGAGGTAATAATAGTTTCCCGAGACATGATCATAAATCCTCATCAATTAGTGTTTTCTCTTGCTTGAGTCATTATTTTTAGGTATTGGGAGTCATAGAGTCAATCAAATATTTCAAGCATCAGTTGAAGGTTCAACAAGAAAAAACCCTAACAAATTGGCGACTCTACTCGGGATTGATAACATAGAAAGTTTAATACTTTGCAGATACCTCCCAGAATTTGGTTGAAAAAGAGTCACAAATACCAGTATCAAGTTTTCCCATCCAACTCGCATAACAAATTGGCAACTCTACTAGGGAAAGAGATTATAAAGCCTTGTTGAAGTATTCAAAAATATCTGGTGTTATAAATTTTAAAACATTAAGTTTATAGTCATTATTGCATAAATTCATTCTAATAGTATTCATTACTCCAAAGTGTGGGTGGTGACTCTAAAGTGAAATCTATGTGATTTATTTCAAAGAAGTATATCTTTCAGTATGAATACTAGGTCTAGGATAAGAAATAATCTAGAAATTGCATTAGATGGTGGTATACCATCATCCTCAAGAATGGAGATGTCTTGGAGGAAGAAAAGAAACCAAGTCAATATAGATGAAACTCCTCCAAAAAGAAAAGAAATTAATACTAGGAGGGAGAAAGGTAGTAATCAGTCTAATCATGGTGGCAATACTTCAGAATATGAAGAAGCTACAGAAAGAGGATTGGAAACACTTGCAACTATCTCCACTTCTAGTGAAAGAGAAGGGACTGATGCTATAAGTTTAGAATCTAAGGAAATCCCTTCTGATGAGCTTGATAAGGAAGAAAGACTCATCATGAAACACCTTTCACTTATTCGATAGATAAAAAGGGAAAAAGAGTTTAGAAAGAAAAAAACATGAGCATAAGGATGTTGACAGAATTAAAAGAAGATCCTTAAGACATCAAACTACAAGGAATACTAAGAGGTCCCAAAAGGACCAAGAAATACCCAGTACTCACAGAGCTTCTAGTTCACAAAATTTTATGGACAAAGGTAAACAAAAGGTCAATGAAAGCAAACATGAAGAACCTAAAGTTCAGAAACCCTTAACAGAACAGATGTCCAAATTGGATGTTGATCTTGAGAGATTGAGGATAGAAAAAGAAACCATGGAAAAAATGTTAGAAAAGTCTCAGATGGAAGCTGTAACATTAGAAATTAAATAGAAAATAGATTTTTTACAGTCTTCCAAATATTCTTATGTTGGAGCTGAGAACACGACATCTTCTAAAGAAAAAGCTACTACTTTCAAGGAGAATGATAATTTTCAAAGAAAACCATTGAATTTGGAAATGTATAAGCAATTTAATTTCATTGGTATTCCTGGATACCCAAATGCATTTCCAAAAGATGTAGGTGATGTGGGAGAAAAGATCCCAAAATTTGTAGGTAATAATGTCATCTCTTGTGAAATACACTTAATAAAATTCATTGATTTTGTTGATGATTTGAATATTACTCATGAAGGTGTGTTGATGAAGCTTTTTATTCAGTCTCTATTAGAGGATGCTAGAGAATGGTTTAGAAGTCTCTCTAATGGCTATGTTTCTTCCATGGATGAATTAATTGAGCTATTTAAAGATCAATATGGTGATAAGACAAATAAAGGGTTCTTGTTGAATGAGTTCAATAATATCAAAAAGAATTATAATGAATAGGTCACCGAGTTCAATACTAGATTCCAAAGAGCAATGCATAGTTTTTTTCAGAAAATAAGGGTGGATGAAGAGGTATGTCTAGCAACTTAATTAATTTCTTTTGATTCTAAAATGGGTTATGCTCTTAGGGATAAGAATCCTAGAACACTCACTAATGCTTACAAGATAGCAGTAAATATTGAAATGAATAGAAGGGTCTCTAGTAAACTGAATAGAAGAGATGATGCAATGTTTAGTACGAGTAACCTAAAGGAACATGAATAAAAAGACTATAGGGCTCCTCAAAATAATAGGCCATCCTATAAAAAAACTTATAATCCTCAAAATAGAATGCAAAATCATCCATATTGAACTCAATTTAAGGATGGGAAGCCTATTGTCTCACCTAGAAAAGAAAAACCTGAAAATAGAACTCCAGACCCTCTGCATAAAAATATTGTCCATTTATGCAATGATGATTTCTAGTGCGAGGTTTGTGAAGCCCCACATAACCCTGATTTTTGCATTGTTTCCTTAAATTTGAAAACAAATGAAGAATAAGACAATAATCAAAGTGAACAATGTGATTAAAATATGACAAATGCCTATTCATGTCATGATATAGATTCATAAAATGAAATAGAAAATCATGATTCATATGGCTCACAAGGGAATGTAGACAATCATCATCAACATATTTTGTCAGACAATGAAACAGAAGAAACAGATGACCATGTAAGATGTTATGCACAAAATAGTCAGGACATTCCATTGGTCAGAAAAGCTTCAGATGAAGAAAACACAAGAATTACTGCAGATTTGGTGAACAAAACTAGAAGCAACTATCATTTAAGGAATAGAACAATTGGTGGGACTGGTAGTTAGCCTGCTGGTATCTTTATAAAAGAAAATAAAATAGATACCAAGTATGTACAAAAGAAAGATGGACCTGGGGAAAATGCAAACAAACCTAAGGTCAAGATTATGACTAAAGCCATAGAGCCTATTGTTGTACAAGAAACAAGTACTTCTTCTCTTAAGATAGAAAACAATAAATCTAAGAAAGAAGAATCAACTCTGAACATACAGATTGAGGAAAATAATATTATAGTTGAAAAACCAAAGTCCTTAGATATGAAGTATACTCTAGTAGACATGGGCCACTTTTTGTCTCAAATGACTGTAAAAGTTCCATTTTTAGAAATGATGAGGATTAAGGAACATAAAGAAAAGGTTTTGTCATTATTAAATAGTGTGCCTATAGTAAAAATTCAAAATTTATAAAATGTTGAGAAGAGACCAAATAACAAAGGGAAGGAAGCTGAAGTAATGATTTCTGAGATTCCTCAAATTTTCTTGAACACAACTACTTCTCCTAAGGTTGTAGACCCATTTTTTCTAACTGGTGATTAATGGAAGGATGCTAAAAAATTATATGATTGATTCAGGAGCATCAAATATTGTCATGCCAGTAGAAATCATGAAGTCAATGGGATTACAAGTGGACACTCCTCATGGGAGATGTTAAGCAATGTATTCTAGAGAAGTCCCTGTTGTAACCACCTAAATTTGGTCTGTTCCAACAATGGACCCTATTTGCCCTAAGTATGATCATACCCTCGATTATGTCCAAATGACCCTGTTACTGCTTGGCATAAATCTTTGAATCAATTTAATGTCCTAGGTGATTTTTATCACTGATTTATATTAACTATTATAGCCATACAATTCAAATCAATTTCAACCAATCATATATTACCAAAATTGAACATGGCTATAGTATTTAAATATAAAGGAATTAAATAAATCCTTAATCAAATACCCACTTGCATTTTAAACCCATTCCCCTAGCCTATTAATTTAATTAAAATGACTATAGTCCCGTAATTATTAAAAAGCAATTAATTTGTTTTAAATAATTAGTTTCCTATTTTTAAATGAATTAAATAAGTTTAATTCATTTAGATAATATTCTCCTAAACCCCAACCTAACCTATCTCAACCACTTCTACCCTGGGTTCTAACCCTTCTCAACCCATTCACCCATGCTAATCTAATTCTAAAACCTAATCTAATCCTAACCCACCTCCTAATGTTGTCACATTCCATTAAGGAATACTTAGCAACTCCACCCACTTGAGAAAGTCCACTTTCTCAAGCTGGACTTTCTTAAGGTCCACCTTCTCAAGCCATCCTCCCATGCTTCTTAAAGGCTTTCATTAATGCCTTATTAATGAGAATAACTTAAGCCCATGCCTTATTAATGCCTTGGGCATTAATGCTTCTTACACCTCCATTAATGAGGTCTTCACCTCATTAATTCATCTTGTCCCCCCTCTCTCTCCCATTCTTCTATAAATAGAAGCCTATTTTGAGAGCAAAGAAGCCTACACATTTAGATAAAAATCACATTGTTATGTTGTTGGATTCATCCTAGATTTGCATTTCACTTATTATCTCATGCTAGTTCATTGTTTTAGTTTCATCTTTTAAAGCTAGATTACATGCTTTTTCATCTTTTTAGCTTAAATTTGAATTAAATCCTTCATGCTAGAATAGTATTGGTCACTAATTTGTAGCATATTCTGAGGGCTAATATGCAACTAATCACGCTCTTTCTAGTTAGAAGGTAATAGGCCGATATTAGTGGTTTTGAACGTTTTATCTAACCATTTGAACTAATGCAATGACCTATTGAGTGTTTGTGTTGTTTTCAACAGGTACCCAAATACACACGCACACCTATTATTGGTACTATTGAAGCCATGCCTTATAAATTAGCAGTATGTCCTGATGTGATTTTAACTATGAATTTTCTTGTTGTTGACATACCACCACATTATGGGATGTTTCTATCAAGAAAGTGGAGTGCTTCAATGGGAGGTAGCATACAAAGTGATTTATCATATGCTACTTTTAATATTAATGGAAATAATGTTAAAGTGTCAACAGAAGGTAGGACTCCTCATATGGTTGAATGGTATGAAGACACTAACATTAATTATTGTATTGATGTGGACATGGAGAATTTCAGAATACAGAAGAGTGATCATCATCAATGTAAAAGTGCAGATCCTCTGATTAAAGAATTGAGTATACATGATGATGGATTGTAGAAAATGTATTTTGATAGAGCTTGCTCAAAAGAAGGATCAGGAGCTGGTGTATTGCTTGTATCTCCATCATGTACAAATTTCAAATATTCCTTTTTGCTAGCCTTTCAATGTACAAATAATACAACAGAGTATGAGGCTTTATCTTTAGGGCTAGAAATTGCCATTAAACATGGAATAAAATGTTTAAAAGTTTATGGTTATTCTGAATTAGTGGTAGCCCAAATAAGATCCAAATATGCACTAAAAAATTATAGATTAAAAATGTATAAATATGCTTTTTGGGATCATATTGAAATGTTTGATGCCTTTGATATAAGTTGGATAGAAAGGTCAAAAAATATAATGGTAGATTTCTTAGCAAATGTTGCTTTGAAAACTGATGATCAGACCTTACATGGGGTGTCAATCCTTGAAGTTAAGAGAAGACCAGTTGTTCCAGATAATATACAACTGGCAATTTTTTCAGGATGACCAAGATATTATGAGATTCATTCAGTGTCTGGACCATTATGAGAATCAGTGCATAGATTGAAATACCTTGATTGAGAATAATGATGGTAAAGACTATATCTTAGGAAATGAGGTTGTCCAATTAAGTTCCAATTAGATTCCTAAGGGACTGGTTGAACTTGAAGCATTGTTCAGTAGTCAAAATAGCCACTCAGCAAAAATAAGAAATGCTAAAGTTGAGGATTTGGAAGAAATTATCTTAGGATCAGAAACCAGTCCTCAAGTTGTTTATATTGGAAAAGGTTTAGATTCCCATATAAGGGCAAATTTGATTAAGCTTTTGAGAAAATATAAGCATGTTTTTGCATGGTCATATGAAAACCTAAAGGCTTATAGGGAAGATCTTTTCCAACATGAGATCCCACTAAAATCAGAGGTGAAACCATTTAGGAAAAAATAGAGGCCTATTAATCCTTTAATAGCCCCTAAGATGCAACAAGAATTGATGAAGTTAAAAGATGTTGGGATTATCCAGCCCATTGGACACTCAACATGGGTTTCAAATCTGGTACCAGTAAGGAAAAAAAATGGTGACATCAGATTATGTGTGGATTTCAGAAATTTGAATATTGCCTCACTAAAAGATAATTATTCTTTACCTAATATGGAGGCAATGCTACATAAAGTGACTAGTTGTGAGCTATTGTCAATGATGGATGGTTTCTCTAGCTACAACCAAGTTTTAGTAAAGGAATCAGAGAATTACAAGATTGCATTTACCACTCCTTGGGGAACTTATGTCTATATCAGAATGTCATTTGGATTGATAAATGCAGGGGTAACTTTTCAAAGGGCCATGGTTGTTGCTTTTATAGAATTTATTGACTTATTCATGGTTGTTTATCAAGATGATTTAACTACATACTTTAAGAAAGTTGAGGATAATTGTGAGCACCTAGGTAAAATTTTCAGTAAAGCTTTGGAATATGGTGTTTCATTGAATCCTAAGAAATGTCATTTTGCAGTATAGGAAGGAAATTTGTTGGGACACATAGTGTCTAAAGATGGAGTAAGAATAGACCCAAAAAGAATAGAAGCAATCCAGAAGATCATTGCTCAAAAAAAAATTAAAGGGAGTTCAATCTTTCTTAGGAAAGATAAATTTTGTTAGAAGGTTTATAGAAAACTTTGCAGAAATTGTTAAACCTATCATAAAGTTGCTGAAAAAAGATGCAAAATTTAATTGAAATGAAGAAGCTCAAAAGGCATTTGAGAAAATAAAGAAGGCAATGCAAGAGGCTCCTATTTTAAAATCACTTGATTATAGTAAGCCCTTTTCTCTATTTTCATTTGCATCTTATCATACAATTGTTGTTGTTTTACTACAAAAAGATGAACAAGGATTTGAGAATCCAATAGATTTTTATAGTAAATCTCTTCAGTCTATAGAGCTAAATTATGAGACAATGGAGAAACAGGCATATGCTTTAGTAAAAGAAGTAAAATAGTTTTGACCATATTTGTTCTATGCTAAGGTGCAAGCATATGTTCCTCATTCAGCAGTGAAAGATATCCTTACTCAGTTAGAAGTCACTGGTAAGAAGTGTAAGTGGATAAATAGAATACAAGAATTTAATCTTGAAATCTACATTATGAAGTTAATAAGGGGTCAGGGTTTGGCCAAACTCATGATAGAAGATAACTTGGATTTGGTACAAGTAAATGATATAGAGACACATGATCAGATAGTCACAAGTATAGAAAGACAACCATTTTATACTGATATTGTGTATTTTTTTAAGAATACCAAGTGTCCTGAAAATATGTCAAAAAATCAAAAGAGGAGTCTGGTGGTACCCTAAATTTTGAGAATTTAGAAGTCCCAATCCATTATCAAGAAGCATGTTTCTCCATACTAAAACAGATCAAAGGAAGGAAGCTTTATGACACAAATAAATAGAACTAACTAATCGAAGCCTGTAGAAAATGCTAGAATTTAGACCTGCTACGAAGATGATTTCAACAAAGGATAAAGACAATCAAATTTTAAAAATCTAAAAACTACCCAGTTCGGGAAATCAAATTTCCTATTTCCAGCAGAAATATTATCTTTTCACGAGGTGTTTTGGATTTTTGACCAAAGCCAAATCTGAAAGTTAGGTAGTTATTTTTTAGTTAGTTTATTGTTTTTCCAAAAATAATTTGTAATGAGAGTTGTGTCTTTTCACCCTAAAGAGGTGTGAAAGCCACTCAAACACAAACACACACACACACACACACACACACACACACACACACACACACATACATAATGTAAAATGTAAAGAAAAGACAATACAATATAATACAATTTCACATATTTGGATAGTTTTTAATCAACAAGTATAACATGGACCTGGATGTACTATTTTTTCAAAATCGTTAAAGATAAGTCCTTTTTCTTTCACATGTGTAATAGTTTCATTATCATTTTACAATTAGTCCCTTGGATAAACCAATAGAACTTCTTCAAAGTGATAGTTTGATGTGCATGCTTCCTGATTTGATTCATATTCTATATTTTCAATTGGTTTTCTCATTTCGTATGGTTAAATTCTATTGATTGAGGCCTTAGTCAATTGGTCAGTCATCTGAGAAATATTACCCTTTTGAAATATCTCTAGATTTGTTTTAGGTTGCATGTACATTCCATAACACCTTTGAAGTGATAGGTTTTCTTGTAAAATTGTCTATGAGGTTGAACATAAGATTGGAATGATCTTGACTCTATTTCCCATGATAGAATACGACACTGGTCTAATCATTATATGGATTATAGTTATTCAGTTCATTATTATAGTTTTGTGATAGCTTATCTATCTATTCATTTCAATTTACATACATATTTACTAAACATTCTTTCAATTACTCAAAGTATTTCAGTTTACAATTTATTATATATTTCTTTCAGTTAGATTTCTTTCAAGTGCCTTGCCATACTTGATTGAGAAGTTAGAAGTGTTTCTTATCTGCTATAAAAAAGCCTTGTAACTTGAAGGATAAGTCAAGGTATAGGCCTACCAGCCTTGGTTTTGCAGAGCCAGAATTGTAGAAGTTCCATCCTTGCCTTGGTTGTGACTTTTTAGTTGGCCAAATCACTTGGGTTTCCAAGCATTGGATTGGCAAGTCCATAGGAAATCCAATCCGTTGACTTGAGCAACAACAGAGTCTGAAGCTACAAGCTTAGAAGTACACCTTTATTCAAGGAGAACTATTTTGGAAGGATAAAAATGGTGTTCTACTGTTATGTTTAGATAAAGATCAAGCTGATGACATTATTTTTCCATTAGTATACTCAAACAAAAAAATAGCCAGAAAGCATTACCAGCAGACAGCAAGCATCACCGACGAACCACAAGTAGTACCGGTGAAATGCAAGCATACCCGACAAGACAAAGAATTTTGAGAAAAATGCTAAGTATAAATGTGACAAGCATCACCAGAAAACACAAGAATTACCGACGACACAGTTTCCAGAATCAACCCAACAGGAACAAACAAGCATACCCAATGACATGTTTAGAGAAAGGAACACCGATGACCAAGAACACCGACCGTCAAAACTGACAGACAGAAAAGTCGCAAATTGTGGATCTGATTTATACACGGCAGATAAGACAAAGTTATTCTACTTTGTAGAATTTTTTTTATGTTTTTTTTATGGTCATGCAAGCTTTATGTAAATTATTTAAAGCATCGTAACAGATCTAAAGCATATCTAACTACATATCAAGATCAAGTTGTATATCTTGAATCTAGAGTTAACGTGCGAATGCATGAATCAAGAATTGAACCTAAGCTAGTATAAATAGATGCTCATACTCAATTGTGAGCATGTGAATTCTTCATAATTGATAGCCAAAAAGAGCATCTAAGGAGCAGAAGGCAAAATTCATGCAAAGAGAAGAAACATAATACATCAGTTAACCAGAACACACAGAGGCTACCAACAAGAAGATAAAGGTAATACTCAATCATGGAAGGATGATTAATAGTATTTTTAGAGTTTTATAGGATCTATTATCAGCAATTGAAGATTACATTTATTATCAGATCAAAGACTTATGTAGTTGCATTCTAACAAGTGCATCACATCTAAAATCCTTTTGTAGAAGGTGGACTTAACCGTCCTTTGTAAATCTCTTAACAGAGTGCACACTTAATAGTG
>MU224543.1:3622034-3634783 GCA_018584345.1 Thuja plicata | reverse complement strand
AAATTTGCAAAAGAGAATAGTGACAAACATACATAAATTGATTCTAATGTCACTAAGAGTGCACAAAGCCTAACCTCAAATGCCGAGAGCATAAAGGCACATCATGACATAGTAATTGAGGCAAACAAGCTAAGAAAGGAAATATGGGATGTTGAGACACAATTCAGAGGAGAGATTACAGAATTACAAGCACACATTTTACCAAATCTCACAATACTTCAACAGCATATCTCAGATGCTAGAAATCTGATAGCAACCCCGGAGATGTCTATAGTAGACAGCATCTATGATATTCATGTAAGAATTTCACTAGAGCAACTGGCTCAAGAAATGCTGAAGGAAAAATGGGAGAAAATTATGGAGGAAGTCAAATCCTCACATTCCCACCTTTTTGAGAAGTTGTAAGTACCTTTGTCCTTATAATCAAAAAAGGAGGAAAGGAAATGTATATAGCTATGTACAATACAAATATCCACACTATACATATATCAGAAAAAGAAACAAAAAGATAAAGGATATATATACTTACACTTACCGACACATACATAGGGGGAGTCATTCAAATGACTAAGGCAGAAGTATACATAGGTGTACATACTAATACACTCAGTATGTTGCACATATCATGTTTTTGATACTAATTTCAAAGGGGGAGAATGATGACATTATTTTTCCATTAGTATACTCAGAGAAAAAAAATAGTCAGAAAGAATTACCAGCAGACAACAAGCATCACCGGCGAACCACAAGCAGTACTGGTGAAATGCAAGCATACCCGACAGGACAAAGAATTTTGAGAAAAATGCTAAGTATAAATGTGACAAGCATCACCGGCGAACACAAGCATTACCGATGACATAGTTTCTAGAATCAACCTGACAGGAATAGACAAGCATACCCGATGACATGTTTAGAGAAAGGAACACTGACGACCAAGAACACCGGCCGTTAGAACTGATAGACAAAAAAGCCGCAAATTGTGGATCTGATTTATACACGGTGGATAAGACAAAGTTATTCTACTTTGTAGAATTTTTTTTATGTTTTTTTTATGGTCATGCAAGCTTTATGTAAATGTTTTAAAGTATCCTAACGGATCTAAAGCATATCTAACTATAGATCAAGATCAAGTTGTATATCTTGAATCTAGAGTTAATGTGCGAATGCATAAATAAAGAATTGAACCTAAGCTAGTATAAATAGATGCTCATACTCAATTGTGAGTATGTGAATTCTTCATAATTGATAGCCAAAAAGAGCATCTAAGGAGGAGAAGGCAGAATTCATGCAAAGAGAATAAATAGAATACATCAGTTAAAAAGAACACACAGAGGCTACCGACGAGCAGATAAAGGTAATACTCAATCATGGAAGGATGATTAATAGTATTTTTGGAGCTTTATAGGATCTGTTATCAGCAATTGAATATTTCATTTATCATCAGATCAAAGACTTATGTAGTTACATTCTAACAAGCGCATCACATCTAAAATCCTTTTGTAGAAGGTGGACTTGACCATCCTTTGTAAATCTCTTAATAGAGTGCACACTTAATAGTGTTGTTGAAAGATTAAAATGAAGTAGATCTTAACAGGTCTCTATTGTAATACTCCTAACAAGGTAGGTCATCAGAAGTGGCCAAAATTGTAAGCCTTAACTGGCTCTTCTTATCTGCAGATAGTGAAGTTTGTGGGTAAAAATCCCCACCATAGTTTTTACTTCCTTAACAAGATTTTTCTATGATACCATATCTTGTGTTATGAGTTATCAAATTTCATGTATGTTTCTTTTATTGTTACACATCAAATGGAATGTATGACATGATTTCATTTGCATAAAGAAAGATGAACATATAGATAAGTTATTTTACAAACTGATGACTAAGGGTTAATGGGCTAACCAAGAAAATTTTTAGAGGTACTGATTCACCCCTCCCCTCTCAGTACAAATTATCTCAATATAATTCCAACACAAGCTCAAGAAATATTAAATGAAATGCATGCTAGGATATGTGGTGGACATTTTTCTGCAAAAACTACTGCTCATAAGATTTTAAGGGAAGGGTATTATTGGCCTAGTGTTTTTAGAGATACCTATGCATTTTTTCGAAAGTGTAAGCCTTGCCAAAGATTCTCAAACAAGTTAAAATTCTCAGGTGCCCTATTGTTAAATCCTGTAAGTGTTGAGGCACCTTTTTCCATGTGGGTTATTGACTTTATTGGAGAATTTTCAGAAAAGTCTCGTGGAGGACACAGTTCGATATTAGTGGCTACTGATTATTTTACTAAGTGGATAGAAGTTTTCCACACTAAAAAATCAAAAATTAAGATAGTTACTGAGTTTCTGATGGAGAATATTTTAACCAGATTTGGTGTCCCGACCAAACTAGTCATGGATAATGCCATGTGTTTTAGATCTGATGAGATCAAGGAATTTTGGAATTAATATGGGATTATAATGTCTTATTCATCCCCATATCATCCTTAGGAAAATGGCCAGGCAGAATCCAGTAACAAAAGTATTCTTAAAATTTTAAAGAAAACCTTAGAAAAGAACAAGAGAGCCTAGCATACAAAGTTGAGGTTAGCCTTGTGGGCTGACAAAATAATGATTAAGAAGGCTATTGGTAGGTCACTATTTGAGTTAGTATATGGTCTACAAGCTAGAATGCCTATAAATAATCTATTACCTATATACAAGTTCATACAAGAAGAAGAGCTAGAAGTCTCAGATCTAATAAAAGACAGAATATTACACCTAACTAAACTTGATGAGATCAGAAGAGAAGGACAGAAAGAAACATAAAACTATAACAAAAAATGAAACATCTATTTGATAAAAGAGCAAGTTGTAGAAAATTCCAACCTGGTGACCTAGTGCTTCAATGGAATGTATGATTTGAAGATAAAAGTAAGCATAAAAAGTTTGAGTCTTTATGGCTTGGTCTTTTTATTGTTTCACAAAGCTTTGGAAAAGATTCTTATATTCTAAAGAACATGGATGATGAGGAGTATGAGTTGTGAGTGCATGGGCAATTTCTGAAGCTTTTCTTCAGCTAAAAAAGCAAATTTTATGCACAGTAAGTCTATATCATATTGTATATAGGTAGGTTTTCCCTTTTGTTGTGTGTTTCCCTTTAAGCAATAGTTTAGTATTCACCAAATAAGAGGTCTGTAACCAGAGATTCTATGATTCTTTGTCATAAACTTTCGTTTAGCCATCCACAGATAGAGCCATTGTTGGTTGTACAACCTGTTTTGAAGTTTCACCTAAATTTTTTTGAGAATGCCTATCTTTCCTATACCTTGAAAGTTAAGTCCATAGTTGAAAAGTAATAATATCCTACTACAAGTAAGTATTGTTACCTCAAAACCATGTTGAGAAGGCTAGACAACCCTAAACCCTAGTCATCTGTAGATGAAAATGCAAAGAAGCCCTAATTTTCTTGAAAGGATTATATTTTCATGTTACTTTTTGGCACTTAAAGTCTAGTTTATTTGTATATGCTTTATTTTTCCAGTCGCCAAGTCTCATAAGAGAAAATGGATATTCTTTATAATCACGAGAAGTGTGGGACAAAGATGTTAGTCCTAAGGTCAAATTAATGAGAGGGGGGTGGTGAATCAGTGATCTACCAAATAATAAAAACATCTCAGTCTTAAAACTTAAACCAACATTCACAATATAAACCTTAATAATAATAAATGAAAGTCATAAGAATCCAAATCCATCCACAAAATTGACACACATATTTATCTCATGGAAACCCAAATAGGGAAAAAAACCATGGTATGAATTATTACCCACTAAATGATGGACTCTTCTAAAGTACACCCTGTGAGGAGCTTAACCATGTTAGAAGTTACAACAGAATTGTTAGGTGTTACCAGGTTAAGGGATTTTACTTATGCCTATTGGGACCTTTATCCTATTTAGATTAGCCTTGTTAGAGGACTTTTAACACTTCACAAAGTGTCACCTTGTTAGAGGATTTACAACAAAGACCTATTAGGATCTACCCTATTAAGGTATTTAACCTGCAGCAATTGTTTGGGAACAACAAAAAGAATGATCTATAGAACAACACTACCTCTTATTGATCAAATCCACTAAAGCATACAATCTCTTCTCAACACACTTAACTCTTCCTTGGCTTGATCACAACTCATACTTTTCACCACACTAGTCAAGCACATGATCAACACTCTTAACCTTCAACTTTCTCCATAATTTACTAAAATTTTAAGTCCACCACCTTGATCAAACCCAAAATTATAATTTCAAATATCCCACTCAAATCCAATGTGCCACATAACAAAATTAGATGCATAAAACATATTTCCAAGACCGCGTCAACCAATACAATGATTTACATAGAATTTTGTTTCAAGCAGTCAAACATGTTTTAACCAACCATAAGCTTCCTCAAGATTCTTCTCCACCCGCTACCATCGAGAAATGTGATTCTAAATCATCACCTCCTATCATGAACACACTTCACCAGTTTGTGACTAAATCAATTTTACCAAAACCTTAACACCGATCACTGATAAAAGATTTATCACCTATCTCTCAAGAACATAAATATGTAACATGATAACAACTCTGTCTATGCTCACTGGTCACCTATCCTGCACACTAGTCACTCAAAGTAGTTACGGTCACAACTATAGAATCTGAATATTGTTGAACACCATATCTCATAACCACTCCAAAAGATAGAACATATATTTGACAAGACATTCAAATTATCTAGCATATGTCATTAACTATTATACTTCAATTGAACATAACTTTCTCATAAGATCACTTCAGCAGTAGCAGTCATGATTAGACATCCAGAGATAGAACTAAGTCTCCCTTAAAGATAATAACCACTAAACTGCAACACTTCATTCATCACAACTATTCTTGACAACATTCTAAGAACACAAAGTCAATATCAAATCTAATCATGACATCTCTAGAACTCACTTACCATCTCTGCATCAAATATGCCAAAAATCTCCCCCTTTGGCATTGATGGAAACACTCACTTGCTATTGATGGTAACACTTGATGACATTAATTTGTCATTAGTATACAAACAACACTTTCGGTAAGCCTACACTGAAAGACAAGAAAGAGAAAACCAAATATCAGATTGGGAGATCACCAAAAAAATGACTAAGTACAGAAAGAACCAATGACACAAGTCAGTGTGAAAACCAAAAATCACAAAGCAGAAAGATAAAGTGGAACCCAACAGAGGAACCCAAAATACAAGTTACTGACAAGATAGATACAGTGCAACTGATAGTAGAAACTGAAGGACAGTCAAGCATGACCGACAGACAGAACCAAAAGTCAGTTGCAGCCTGCAAAAAGTGGATCTTGTTAGTAATAACTAAGAGGGGGGGTGAATCAGTGGCTTCAAAAAAATTTCTTTATTCTAACCACCAATCAAATAAACCTCAGATTATTATGTCCCTTACAATATGTGTGACATGAAATACTTATAATAATTAACAGTCTGTCGGTTTTCCTTTTCTGACCTTATTCTCCTTGATTACCGATAAGTAGTAAAACTTATTTACCGACACTCAGTAAATATGTAGAGTATACCGATAAATCCAGAAATGCATATGTGAAATGTAAAACAGTAAAGTAATAAACCATACACACATAACACAAGGATTTTAATGTGGAAACCCTATTAAGGGAAAAACCAGTGGGACTGGTACCCCAAATTTTCACTCTTCTGAAGTGAGCCATGTTAGGAGCCAACCCTATTAAAGGTTACAAACACACTGTTAGATGTGACCTTGTTAGAGGATTTTATACATAGAGGTTGTCACTTAGTATTGGGCATCTTAGTTTGCTACCATCCTTGAATCAACCTCCTTCTTAGACTCTCAATAGGCTTTAGGAAAATCTAGTGCTACTTTCATGAATCCACCTTTTTGGCACTCCTTGGGATGTACCTCAATATATAGAAAACAGTTAATTCTTTCTCTATTAAGAGACTTGATGCTTCAATGGTTAAACTGAAACACAATGACCTATTTCTAATGCAACTTGAATTGCAGATTTTCAGATCTATTTAAGTACATTATCTCTATGATCAATGTATCAATTTAATTCTTTGTGCTCCACACTTTTTTCTCTGTGATGTTGTGCTTCATTGTTCGTCGATGTCTGCAGAATTATTTATCTCTCCTTCAGCTTGATTGATCAAGACTGTATGAAGTTATCCTTCATCAGTTTCTCTTCAGCATCCTCTTTCTATTCACTTCCCTTTCCTGTGATGATATGGAAATGAATTAAGCTTGTCTCTTATATAGACATGATATTCACCATTTCTTGATTCTTGATTCTTGTTTCTTGGCATAAAAAAAATCTTGCCAATATGATTTAAAGCTTAACTCCTGATTTATCCCGTAGTTATCTTCTTGCCAACTGTACAAATCTTCTTTAAATCAATCTCTTAACTCTGGTCAAATAAAATAATGAAAACAACCAGTTAAGTTTATCTTTAGCTCTTGCCAGCTAGATATTTTGTCATTTTTTGAACTCTCTATTCTATTGGTCAACTCTGTAGTTAGTCATTGGTGACAATTACCAGTTTCGTTAGTGTGACTCTAGTCAGCTTCAGGATCTTAATCTATTGGGCATCATTGGATTTTACTCATCGAGAAATACTGTCTTCTACTTGTCCGGTGTCACTGTGACTTTGGTTCTTTTCCCTTTACCGATGGTGTGCACTTCGTCGGTGTTATCTGTTACTTAGTGAATACTTAAATTTTATGCATTGCTGAAAGCATAATCTTTGTTCCATTAATTCTCTTAAGTCTTTAGAATTATATACATGACCGTACAGATGATATCAAGTTGACATCAATGACAATACAAACCATTAATTGATTTAATGTCTTGCAGTATCTTCAACTTAACATTATCAAACACTTAATCAGTTACAGGTCATCAATCTCTCCCTTTGGAATTGATGGAAACATACTATATTATCACACTATACTATTTCTAATACAATATGAAATACAATTGGTGAGATTCATCAAACAACCAAACAGTTTGTTTTGATAACTGATAAAAATGTCTGATCGTCGGTAAGCTCTGTGTTTAGCTTAGTTTTGACTCTTGCAGTTCTCTGTGTTTCTTATTCTAATGTGTTGTGTCCTTTCCTTGTTTCAATATCTCTCTTTTGACTATTCTTCTTCTTTGATGTCTCTATCTCTTGTCAACAACTCTCCCTTTGGATATAATCTCTCCCTATTGGAGTAATCTAATAATGGATAATCTTTCTTTCTTTTCTGAAGATTGTGATAATATGAATAATTTCTCTCCCTTTGACAAAAATACCAAACAACTATCTTACAAATATCAGACATTAATGTCAAATAATCATTTTCTTCCTCTGCTTATCTTTATCATGTTGTCAAAATTCACATGACACAATCTTTTGTGCCACAACCATATGTCTTCCTTTCTATTCATTAAGTAAGTGATGTTAGTATCATTCAGATAGAATAAGTTACCTTTAGTCTATTCACCAATACCAATTAGTTTTCCTGATTCAATGAAGATTTTTTCCTTCTTATTCTCAAATGCTACTCTATGATCTGAATTATTTAGCTGAGAAACACTCAATAGATTATAATTCAATCCTTTTACCCAATAATCATTTTTACATTTAATCAGGTTATTCAACATTATAGTTCCTTTACCTTCAACTGAACAAGGTGTATCATTACCCATTCTTACTGTACCACCATTATAATACTCAAAAGTATTAAAATTTTCTTTGTTGCTAGTCATGTGGTGAGTGCAGCCACTATCTATAATCTAGATGTCATTCTTGCTAACCTTAGATATGAGTGTAGTTTCTACATACCTTGCATCTTCATCTGAATCATCTTTCACAGCTACAAGTACTATCTCGATGTCATCATCAAGTTCGGTGTCAGTATCTTCATCTTTGCAAGCAGCTAGGTAGCAAGCCTTCTTGCCTTTATCCTTGTAGTCTTGGGTATCTCTTCTTTCTAATTGTCGGTAAATTCTGTAATCTTTGTTATCACCTCTGTCAGATTTCTTCTCAAAAGATCTATCATTACCTTTGTCATATTTTCTTCTGTTAGGACATCTTGCAAAAAATTGTCCAATCTCTCTACAATTAAAGCATACAAGTGGTAACTTGCCTTTGTATTTACCTTTGCCTCTCTGCATTCTCCTTTCCATGAGTGATTCTATTTCATCTAGATCTTCTTCTTCACTTTCACTTTCACTATCTCTTCTAGATGTGTGTCTTTGACTTGATTTGCTTATTCTCATAGAGGACTTAAATGTAGACTCTAAGTTTGGTAAGATACTATTATCAAAGGTATTCATCTCAAATGAAATCAGTCTACCAATTAAACTATCAAGAGTAATTGTGTTGTTTGCTACTGCTCTCATTTCTTGAATAGAAAAAACTCTAATAGCATATATAGGCAGTAAGGTTCTTAAGATTTTACTTACCACTGTCTCCTCTTCAAGTGTACCTCCAACACCTCATAGAGCATTGACTATTTCTTTTATTCTTGTGTTGTACTGTGTGATGTTTACTCCTTCTTTCATTCTAAGATCATCAAATTTTCCTCTAAAGCTTTCTGCCTTGGCTCTCAGAACATTTGTATCACCTCCATGTACAAGCTTCAGTTTGTCCCACATTTTCTTTACAATTTTGCAATTCTTGACATCTTCAAATTCAGCATCAGAGAGTGAGAAAGAAAGCTCTATATCCATGCAATTATGCTCATGCTTCTCTCTCAATTGATCTACTATCAAAGCTCCTGTAGGAAACACATATTCAGTATCTAAGTATTGAGTAACATCATTACCAATACCTGATAAGTGGAGTCTTATCCTTCTCTACCATGAAGCAAAGTTGTCTTTGTTCAACTTGGGCACATCTCATCTTTTCATCTTGTGATCCTAACTTAGGTCTTGAAACCTTCCTTCTAAGAACACAAGCTCTGATACCAATTGTTAGGAATAACTAAGAGGGGGGGGGGGGAATCAGTGGCTTCAAAAAAANTTCATCTTGTGATCCTAACTTAGGTCTTGAAACCTTCCTTCTAAGAACACAAGCTCTGATACCAATTGTTAGGAATAACTAAGAGGGGGGGGGGTGAATCAGTGGCTTCAAAAAAATTTCTTTATTCTAACCACCAATCAAATAAACCTCAGATTATTATGCCCCTTACAAGATGTGTGCCATGAAATACTTATAATAATTAACTATTTGTCGGTTTTTCTTTTTTGACCTTATTCTCCTTGATTACTGATAAGCAGTAAAACTTATTTAGTGACACTCAGTAAATATGCAAAGTATACCGATAAATCCAGAAATGCATATGTGAAATGTAAAATAGTAAAGTAATAAACCATACACACATAACACAAGGATTTTAATGTGGAAACCCTGTTAAGGGAAAAACCATTGGGACTGGTACCCCAAATTTTCACTCTTCTGAAGTGAGCCCTGTTAGGAGCCAACCCTGTTAAAGGTTACAAAAACACTGTTAGGTGTGACCTTGTTAGAGGATTTTATACATAGAGGTTGTCACTTAGTATCGGGCATCTTAGTTTTCTACCATCCTTAAATCAGCCTCCTTCTTAGATTGTCAATAGGATTTAGGAATATCTAGTGCTACTTTCATGAATCAACCTTTTTGGCACTCCTTGGGATGTACCTCAATATATAGAAGAATGTTAAGTCCTTCCCTATTAAGAGACTTGATGCTTCAATGGTTAAACTGAAACACAATGACCAGTTTCTAATGCAACTTGAATTGCATATTTTTAGATCTATTTAAGTACATTACCTCTTTGATCAATGTATCAATTCAATTCTTTGTGCTCCACACTTTCTTCTCTATGATGCTATGCTTCACTGTTCGTCGGTGTCTGCAAAATTCTTTAGCTCTCCTTCATCTTGATTGATCAGGACTGTATGAAGTTATCCTTCATCAGTTTCTCTTTAGCATCCTCTTTCTATTCACTCCCCTTTCCTATGATGATACGAAAATGAATTAAGCTTGTCTATTATATAGACATGATATTCATTGTTTCTTGATTCTTGATTCTTGATTCTTGATTCTTGATTATTGATTCTTGGCATGAAAAACAATCCAACCAATCTGATTTAAAGCTTAACTCCTAATTTATCTCGTAGTTATCTTCTTTCCAACTGTACAAATCTTCTTTAAATCAATCACTTAACTCTGGTCAAATAAAATAATTAAAACAACCAGTTAAGTCTATCTTTAGCTCTTGCTAGCTAGATATTTTGTCATTTTCTGAACTCTCTATTTTATCGGCCAACTCTACAGTTAGTCGTTGGTGACAACTGCCAGTTCCATTGGTGTGACTCCAGTCAGCTTTGGGATCTCTGTTCGTCGGGCATCATTGGATTTTACTCGTTGAGAAACTCTGTTCTCAACTCAGCGGGTATCCTGTGATTTTTCTTCATCGGGCAATATTGTCTTCTACTCGTCAAGTATCACTGTGACTTTGGTTCCTTTCCCTTTATCAATGGTGTGCACTTTGTCGGTGTTATCTGTCACTTAGTGAATACTTGACTTTTATGCATTGCTAAAAGCATAATCTTTATTCCATTGATTCTCTAAATTCTTTGGCATTATATACATGACCGTACAGATGATATCAAGTTGACATCAATGAAAATACAAACCATTAACCAATTTAATGTCTTACATTATCTTCAACTTAACATTATCAAACATTTAATCAATTACATGTCATCAGATCTGACTTCCATGTCAGATAAAGTAAGGGTATTATATTTATAGGATATTTAATTGTTTTAAATCCATTTCTTTAGGGACAAGAAACATTAATGTAAGTGTTTTAATCAGTCTAACTGATTGTAAACCTGATCTTAGAGTTAACATTATTTTTATCACAACTTGATGAAGTCAATCCATCTATAAATAGATGATGTAATCATTCATTAGAATGTGTGTGTGAGAAGGAAAAAGAGAGAGGAGAACAGAATGAGAACATCTATGGATTGAATTGAGAGTTTCAAGAACCAAAATAGAAAAAGAATAATTTGGTTAGCAAAACCAAGAATAGAGGAAACCGATAATCAAAGGTATTATTCAATCATAATTAAGGTGATAATATTTTTATGTGAACTACATAGGATCTATATTAGAAATAGGAGATTGAACTTACCAGGTCAATTTGGAATTTTCTATCATTCTAACAAGTGGAGAAAAGTGTAAAAATCATTTCAAGGAAGGTGGACTTAACAGTCCTATTGTAAATCTCATAACTGAGTGCACACTTCATTAGTTTTGCTAAAGCTCTTAACAGAGTAGACTTTAACAGGTTTACACTGATACTCCTAACAGGGTAGATCATCAGAAGTGATCAATTGTAAGCCTTTACTAGCCCCCTTCCATTCTGTAGATAGTGAAGTTTTGTGGGTGCTATCCCCATCATAGTTTTTACTTCCTAACACGAGTTTTCTGCGATATCATATCTTGTGTTATGTGTCAATTATGTTCATGAATGTTTCTATGAATGATTCACATGTTTATTAATGTTATGAATTGATATAAATCACAACAAGATAGTTAAGATCGGATTAAATGGACATGCAATTGATTACAAAGGTTAATTGATTAAAGGATACAAAAAGTTTTAGAGGTACTAATTCACCCCTCCCCTCTCAGTACATACTTCCCATTAATCCCAACAATTGGTATTAGAGCTAAGTCTCTTCTTGGAAAGCTTAATGGCTTAAGAGAAAATATCATACAATGGAGAAGTATAAACTTGATAAAACTATTGAGAATAAAAATCTTGAAATACAGATGTTCTATGAACAGTATAAAGAAGAAATAATCAAGATGAGAGAGTTATTAGATGAGAGAAAAGGTATGGAAACTTGGAGCAATGAAAAAGATTATCATGAGGAAGAGATCCCATATTTCTTTGAGTCTTCAGGGTCAACTACAAGAAAAACATCAGATACATAAGAAGAAAGCAGCCTAACTGAAATCAATCTACATCTAGCTGGACAAGTTAAATCTCTGAAAATTGGTCAAGAGACACAAATGGTAAGGATGATTGATGTCATGAACAATTCTAGACAGGCTGAACAAGAAAGAACACTAGCTAGTGATGATAGAAGAAAGATCATAGAAAAGATACAAGAAAAGGAGACTAAAATATAGAGACTTACAGAGCATCACCATGAGATAAAAATCAGATTATTCTTATGAGTCAAGAGGCAAACATAATAAATGTTGAACTCATTGAAAGAATAGAAGCTATCGGTGAACTGAGGGATGAGAATGAAAAGTTAAAGCATGAATTAAGAATACAACAACATAATGAAATTATCAAAAAGGCTGAAGAAAGTAATAAAAGAATGGATGATTTTATTGAGAAACAACGAAGAGTCAACAACAACAATGATCTAGGCTTTACCAAAAATGGAGAATCATCAAATCAATCCAATCCAAAGAATGTCTATGAAAATCCAAGACCAAGAAATATTACATGCAAACACTATAGAAAGAAAGGCCACACATCAAATGTATGCAAAGGGAAAATGAAAGGTATTCCTAAATATACATCTTCATTCATAGGATTCTATTATAAATGTAACAAGAAAGGACATAAAGCATATGAATGTAAGTCTAAGATGGATCAACCAAAGAAGGAAACCTACATGG
>MU224543.1:3610803-3621984 GCA_018584345.1 Thuja plicata | reverse complement strand
ATAAATGTAACAAGAAAGGACATAAAGCATATGAATGTAAGTCTAAGATGGATCAACCAAAGAAGGAAACCTACATGGACAAATACTATCCTACATGAAAAATGAATGGGCACACAAGTCTTGAATGCTGGAAAAAGAAAAAGGCAAGCATAGAATCCTAAAGGTCAAAAAACTCCCTATCAACCGAAGAATGTCGGTAATCAGTACGTATGGGACTACAATATTTGGACAATTTGTACAGTATGTGGAAGATATGGTCACATTATTGTAAACTATATGAGACTATGGACTAGAAATTCTAGAGGCTGGACTAACCCCAAAATGGCGTGCTTACACTGTCATAAAGTTGGTCATCTCAAGAAGGACTGCAGAGACCGAATGATAGAGACAAGCACATATCCCAATGGAAACACCATTGAAGATATCATGAGGGCAAGAGACAAAATGTGGAGAAAATATTCAAGCAATGATGAAGCTAGAATGAGCAATGAAAATGGTGACACCCCGTCCAATGGATCTGGTGACATCACCAATCCCACCTAAGCAGAACAAGTAAGTATGGAACTGCATCAACCCCAAGCTATTATTTCACATCAGTTCTATAATATGTTGAAATAATTCCAAATCAGCATAAGAAAGATGCATCATGGTTGTACTTGTTGAAATATTTGATAACTATGCTTTCGGGCATATATACCAAAACCCATCGATATACACTCAGAATTAAGACTGCCTACATTTACCGAGAAGCGTCAGATAAAAGCAAAAGTTGCTAGTATAGATCAAGCCTCATCAGTAAACAAGCACATGAACAAGTTGTCAGTGCTATTGAAACCTATCGGTAAAAGAAAAATGAACATTGACTACTCTAAAATGTTGTAAGTGTCACCGATGGAAGTAAGATCTTCACCAACAAATTCAGTCTTTATACACCGACAAGTTGGTGAGCATTTATGACATGCATTTTAGGGCAACAACTATAAATAGGGCATCAAAATGATTCATTTGTCATGACACCCAGAGCCGAGCGAGTGAAGGCAATTTTTGAGTAGAAAGTAACCAAGCTATAGAGTGATCATGACTCGACCTCCAGCACTCCAAAGTAGTACAGAGATATTTTCAAGCACATACAGTAAGTTCTTCAAGACCGACAACTTTTTTTTCACGCATTATGCAGAAGCCCTAATTTTTTGAAAATGGCATCGACTTCACAAACTGTGAAATCTAAGAATGCAAAGAAAGATGAGTTGAAACTCATCAAGAACATGGCATGTGAGGAGCCCAATTTAAAGATCCATCCAAAGGTTTCCTCACAACCTGATGATGTTGGTGCATTTTTGTGCATTCTAGCTAGGGTTTTGCTGGTTGAAGGCATCTGATCATTCATACACTGCAATATTGTAGAGATTGGAACGTCAGAGGTTGAAGAATCTTACAAGAAGATTTGTAATGATGATAGAACACTTAAATAATATCACAAACACATTGAGTTGAAAGGGCTCACCAATGCCCTAATGTTTCCAAAGGTCTTCAAAACCAATTAGGTTCGGTTAGTACTAAGAAGAATGCATAACAAAAAGTTATGGTTGGATGAACCGAAGGAAATAACTCGAGATTTCATCCATGCGGTCACTGGTTACCATGTAATTGATAAATTAAAGGCATTGAAGTATCCACCGAAGGAAGAAATTGAAAAGATGACTGGAGCCAAATGGGATGGTTGTGGACTGAAAGTAACAACCATAACTGATGATGAGATTAAGTTTGGTGCATGTGTTTTGGGTTACAAATTCTTCCAGGAAAGAATTTTAAATAGCATAGCATCAAGTGCAGTGGACACAACCTACAAAATTGTGAACAAGGGTACACAGTTGGACTTATCCGAGCTACTCCTGAATCAGTTGAGGGACAACCTAAAGACAATTAGGAATGAAAATTGAAACACTTGTAAGTTTGGATCACTAATCATGTGTATTTTCTTTTATTTTCAAGAAAAGTTCCCATCGGTAGGAGATGTGAAATGGGACAGCACCAAACCAGTCACCATGCAAATCAATGAGCACATAGCTGCTATGGGAGATAACTTTGAAATAGTCATGGATGAATACTTAAATGTATTTAAAGACCAAATGCAAAAGAGGTTAAGAATCCCCGAGCAACTCATCGAGCAATATAAGGATGGGATATGCTTCATGGTTGACACAGATAATACTTACATCAAACCTGTTGTAGCAAGGACAGCATGGTTGCAACCATTGGAATATGAGATCAATATTGATCTTGCAACAAAGGCAATTGATGCCTTAATGAATGAACCACTAGAAAAAAAGCAACCAAGGTTTGGCACATATGAAGAGGCCAAGTCAAGAATTAAATCAGGCCTAGTTGTCCATAAAATAGTAAAAAAAGGAAAAAATGGTGAAGAATCTCAAGAAGATTTTGTTAGCAACCAAGGAAGAAGCTGAGAAAAATGAAGAGATTGAACAAGAGGAGGAAACCAAAGAAAAGTTGTCTGTCAGTAAAGCTGAAGAGAAGAATGAATCTAAGGAAATAGAGTCAGATTTTCCACCTCCTCCACCATCTAAGAAACCAAGGACTGCAGCTACTTCAAGGACTAGAAGCCAAACATCCAAAGAATCTACTCCTTCACCTCTTAAGAAAGGAAAGGTCGACACTTACAAGAGGAAAGCTCCAGCACCAAAAAGAGGAAAAAACAAGAAGGGTAGAAAATTCATCAGAACCTGAGAGGACATAGAAGACACTGAGCAAGATGAAGCCTTAGAGGCAAAAAATGTCAAGGTAAAAAAACTTGACACTATTGATGACATTTGTCTTTACATTGCAAACTCTGGATCTATTACAGATCCACACATTAGAAAATGGTAGAAAAAAATTCAAGAAGATCAGAATAAAATTGAGGAAGCCATGATAGATAAAATGTATAACTTGAAATATGTACTAATGCAATTTGAAGGAATTTATGTACTACAGGAACTCTTGGATAGATTATCCACCAATTGGACATTTGCTTTGACAAATGAGAAAGAAATCAAAGAGAGTACTTATTTCTCTAATGCCACCTAAATCTAAAAAGGTAGAGATAGATGAGATGATGGAGAAACACAAGAAGGAATTCTCACCAAAGCCAAGGGCATATAAATTTCTTGAAGGCAAGTTGATTGAACTTGAACAGGACAACCACAAGAAATGGTGTAAGATCATGAAAAGACCAATTGAGGAAGACATCCCCGACAAAGACCTTCAACAACAAGGTGTTGATAAGGAAACTCAAGATGATTCATCCATTGAGTTAGATAAAGAAGAGGATGATACAATAGGGAATAAGACTGCACATGTAGCAGATGAGACCTGGGATGATATCACAAATGACAACATTGTGGATACCGATGTCATCGACATCAGTGATGACCCAACAAATGAAATCAATAAGGATGAAGATGTCACTATTACAAAAGACATAACCGATGAACAGGAAACAACAATTGATAATGTGCAAGTGAATATTCTAGGAAACATGCCTATATTGATACAAGCTATCAATATCCTGCAAGAAACAAGAAAATCACTAGAGAAGGACACTCCAAAGGATACATGAGAAGAAGAAAACAAGGATAAAACTAATGGTCAGAAAAACATCAGAGATACTCAAGATGTAATCGACACTACCAAGGTTACTGAAGGAGATAAGGAAAAAGATGCAGAGACTCAAGACAAGAATGAAAACACAAAGATAGATGATGCAAAAGATACCAATGAAGGAGATAAACCAAAAGATGGTACTCCTGAGAAAATAGACAAGGATGCTACCAATGATGTCAAGGTGAATGTGGAGACATCTACAGACACCCGACAAGCTAAAACTAATGTGAAGCAACAGAGAGAAGCACAACAAGTCACATCATCAAGCATAATAGAAAAGTCTAAGAAATTGGCAGTGGTAATACATTCCACTGAGTCACAGAAGAAGAAGAAGAAGAAGAAGAAGTTAGAGGTTACACTGGATGAAATCATCAAAATATCGAAGTGTGACCGCTCTACACTTGACATGGACACATTACAAGAATATGGAAAGATATGCCAGAGGAAGGAGTTACAAGAGAAGTTGAAGAAACATCATAGGGAATCCATGGTACTGGAGACAACATGGGACATTCTACATCAAATTTTACCTGATGTGGATATTGATCAAAGAGATCCTATACTTGATCAACTGGCTACCCTCACTGACGCAATCACAACTCAGAACATTGATGTTGAGAAGGCAATTGAGGAAAGACCCAAAATGAAGTATCAACAGAAGCTCATAGAGAACATTAGCCAAGAAGTGGTAGAGAATAAGGTAAAGCTATCAGAATTCATATATGAATTAGACCCCATCATATTTGAAGTTATAACCTTAATACAAAAGCTGAGCACAATAGAAAAGTTCACTAAGGAGAATAGTGACAATATAGAAAAGCTAGATGCAGACCTAGCAAACAGTGCTAGTTTCTTAACCACAGATGGAGACAATGCAGTCAAACTGCATTGTGAGAAGATTATTGAGGTAAAAAGGTTAAGGTAGGAGCTATGGGAGGTAGAAACATATTTCAAAGAAGAAGTAGCCAAGCTACAAGCTCAACTTCTGCTAAATCTTACACTACTACAACACCATATCAGTTCTGCATGGCAAGTGATAGGAACTCCCGAGATTTTTGTAGTAGACAACATCTATGACATGCATTAAAAGATAACACTTGAGCATATGGCTCTAGAGAACCTAAAAGAGCAATGGGAGAAAATGATGGAAGACAAAAAGTCTTCTCATTCCCACATTTTTGACAAGCTATAAGGTAAATGACCTTTGCCCTTAATATCAAATAAAGGGGGAAATGATATAAGGTACAAAATAAAAAGGAAAATGTTATGTACATTCATTCAGATGGGAAAAAGGTAGATATGTATATGTATATTCATAAATGGAAAATGATATGTACAAGGAAAATATATCATATGTATAGTTATACCGACATATACATAGGGGGTCATTAAATGACTAAGGATTATATATGTTGTATATACTTAACATTTTTTTAGTATTTTGCACATATCAGTTTTTGATACTAATGTCAAAGGGGAAGATTGATGGCATTAATTTGTCATTAGTATAAAAACAACACTTTCGGTAAGCCTACACCCAAAGACAAGAAAGAGCAAACCAAAGATCACAAAGCAGAAAGATAAAGTGGAACCCAACAAAGAAACCTGAAATGCAAGTTACAGTGTAGACTGATAAGACAGATACAATGCAACCGACAGTAGAAACCAAAGGACAGTCAAGCATGACCGACAGACCTAACCGAAAGTCAGTTGCAGCCCGCAAAAAGTGGATCTGACTTCCACGTCAGATAAAGCAAGGGTATTCTATTTATAGAATATTTAAATGTTTTAAATCCATTTCTTTAGGGACAAGAAACATTAATGTAAGTTTTTTAATCAGTCTAACTGATTTAGAACACATAGACTAGGAGATCTAGGTGTATGTTGTAAACCTGATCTTAGAGTTAACATTGTTTTTATCACAACTCGATGAAGTCAATCCATCTATAAATAGATGATGTAAACATTCATTAGAATGTGTGTGTGAGAAGGAAAAAGAGAGAGGAGAACAAAATGATCACATCTATGGATTGAATTGAGAGTTTCAAGAACCAGAATAGAAAAAGAAGAATTTGGTTAGTAGAACCAAGAACAGAGGAAACCGATAATCAGAGATATTATTCAAACACAATTAAGGTGATAATATTTTTATGTGAACTACATAGGATCTATATCAGCAATAGGAGATTGCATTTACCAGGTCAATTTGTAATTTTTGATCATTTTAACAAGTGGAGCAAAGTGTAAAAATCCTTTCAAGGAAGGTGGACTTAACAGTCCTATTGTAAATCTCTTAACCCAGTGCACACTTCATTAGTGTTGCTAAAGCTCTTAACATAGTAGAATTTAACAGGTCTCCACTGATACTCCTAATAGGGTAGATCATCAAAAGTGATCAATTGTAAGCCTTTACCAGCTCCCTTCCATTCTGTAGATAGTGAATTTTTGTGGCTGCCATCCCCACCATAGTTTTTACTTCCTAACAGGAGTTTTCTATGATATCATATCTTGTGTTATGTGTCAATTATGTTAATTAATGTTTCTATGAATTATTCAGATGTTTATTAATGTTATGAATTGATATAACTCACAACAAGATAGTTTAGATCAGATTGAATGGACATGCGATTGATTACAAAGGTTAATTGATTAAAGGATACAAAAAAATTTAGAGGTACTGATTCACCCCTCCCCTCTCAGTACATACTTCTCATTAATCCCAAAAACACTCTCTCTAACATGATACAATGAGCATAAATGTTTCCACTTTTGTCTTCCACCTATTCACCAATTACACATTCTCACCTTTATATTCATACATTCTCCCCCTTTGACAATAATGCCAAAGGCATCAAACACACCTGTTATCTTCTCTACTGATCCTAACTAACCAAAGAACATGACTACATAGAATGCTCCCCATAAGGAGTATCCCTACAAAATCAATCCTACCATAAATATATTCAGTGAATACACTTGGTTTGATGCAACTTCATTTTCTTGTAATTCAACTTAGATGGGGGAAGGACCCCCAACCTACCTCTTAGATAATCGAATACATCCTTAGGAAATGGTTTAGTGAAAATATTAGCAACTGATCCTTAATTGACACATACTCCAACCTCACTTCTTTTTCCTATACCCGTTCTCTAAGAAAATGATATTTGAAAGCTATATGCTTATTCTTAGAGGACATCACCAGGTTCTTTGAAATGTTAATAGCACTTGTAATGTCGCAGTAGATAACCACTAGTCCAGTTACCTTCTCTTTAATTCCTTAAAGAATCTACTTGATCCATACTACCTATGTATAATTGATTGCAATAGCAACATACTCAACTTCAGCTGCTGATTGAGATATACAATTTTACTTCTTTCTTGTCCAAGATACAAGCCTTTTACCAAGAAAAAATGCACCTCCACTTGTTCTCTTCTGATCATCAAAATTACCTTTCCAATCAGTCTGAGTAAACACATTTAAAGATAAATGACCTTTATGTCCATACCAGAGATCATAATCTTTAGTCCCCTTAAGATATTTGAAGATTCTTTTTACTGCAACCAAATGAGATTCCTTAGGATTAGAAAACAATCTTGCCACTAATCCATCTGCATGTGCTATGTCTGGTCTACTATGCACTACATATTGTAGCTTATTGATCATGGACTTGTAAAGTGTCCCATCCACCTCTTTAGAATTGTATTCCTTTGATATTTTGCAATCGATTACCATAGGGGGACCAACCAGTTTTGAGTCTTCTAACCCAAAGGTCTTCAATATTTCCCTTGCATATTTGGACTAACTTATGTAGATAAAATCTTTCATATGTTAAACCTAAAATACAATGAATAATTTAATCTCACTGATCATAGACATCTCAAATTCTTTCCTTGTCTCATCTAAAAATGATCTTCTCATCTCTTCATTTCCACCAAAAATGATATCATCAACAAATATCTCAGCAATCAACAACTTGTCATCATTATCAATCTTCAAATACACTTTTCTATTATCACTTGTCCTGATAAAACCAATCTGAATAAGATATGAATGCAAACATTCATACCATGCCCTAGGTGCTTGTTTCAACCCATACAAAGCTTTCTATAATTTTCACACCATGTTCTTACCTTCTGAATTAGAAAATCCTTCACGTTGTTCAATATATACCTCTTCTTCCAAAAAACCTTTAAGAGGAGCTAACTTAACATCCATTTGGCATACCTTGAATCCTTTAAAATAAACATATGCAAGCAATATCCTTACATCATCAAGTATGGCGATAGGTGAAAATGTTTCACCATAGTCCATGCCTTCCTCTTGTGCATATCCTTTACACACCAATCTTTCCTTGTTCCTTACCACTTCACCTGTCTCATTCATCTTGCTTTTGAAAATCCACTTCCTACCAATCACATTCTTGTCTACCGGTCTAGACACTAATGTCCAAGTATTGTTCTTCTCAATCCGCTCTAATTATTCTTCCATAGATTTAACCCAACCTTCATCTTTTAATGCATCTTTCACTATTTTAGGTTCAAATTTAGATAATAAACAAGTACCTTCTCTTTCCTTCCTTCTTATTAACACACCTGCATTTCTGTCACCAATAATTTGATGAGGAGAATGATTCAACTTTACATACTTTAGAAATATCGGTTCATTTCTAGGATTTTCTTGTACCATTGGTACTAGTTCCTCCTCGTTGACTTTCCTATCCCGATTTTCAGTATCTTGCACCATCGGTTGTACATAAACAAACCCATGATAGTCTTCAAGTTCCCTTTTGTTGGATTAATCATTTTTTTAGAAAATTCATCTATTCTTACACCGACACTTTCCACTATCTTATTTGTTATCTTTTTCAAATACTTGTAGGCTTTTCTCTTTGAGGAGTATCCTAAGAATTTCCCTTCATCACTTCCTAGGTCAAAATTTCTTATATTTTCATCTCTCTTTATGTAGCATCTACTCTCAAATTGTTTGAAATAACTTACACATGGTGATCGATCATACCACAACTCATAGGGATTTTTTTTGTAGCTTTCTTCAACTGAACTTTGTTCAATGTGTAAATAGAATTTCTCATTGCTTCTCTCCAAAAAATTTGTGCAACACCCTTCTGAATCATTAATGACCTAACATAATCAATGATACACCTGTTTCTTCTTTCAGCAATACCATTATGTTCAGGTGTACTAGGAGCTGATATCTATCTTTGTATTCCCTTTTCTTCATAATATGTAGTAAATTCTTGTGAGGTAATCACCTCCTCTATCAGATCTAAGATATTTTAGGATCTTTTCGGTATCCTTCTCCACTCTATCTTTTTAGATCTTAAACATGCGGAAGGTTTTAGATTTGTCTCTTAAGAATATAACCCACATCATTCTAGAATAATCATCAACAAGCAACATGAAATTTTATCACGATAGTAACTCTGAGTTCTCATTGGACCACACAGATTGGTATGAACCAGATCTAAAATAATTTCATAAGAATAATTTTTACTAATGAAACTAGAACTAGTTAACTTCCCAAGCTAGCAATATTTACACATTACAATGTCTGGTTTCACTAGGTCAGGAAAACCTCTCACTATCTTCATCTTACTAACTTTGATCAGGTTATCAAAATTTATATGAAAAAACCTCTTATGTCATAACCAACAATCTTCTACCTTAGAAATCAAACAAATCTTAATAGTAGAATTTAGATGGAACAAGTTACCTTTATTTTGTTCACTGGTAGCAATCAACTCTCCTAATTTCCCAATAATCCTGCAACTACCTCCATTGAAATCCAATCTATACCCTTTTTTATTTAACTGAGATACACTTAAAAAATTTGTATCCCAGACCATCAACCCATCAAACCTCATCACAATTTGTTTTATCATTTAAAACAATATATCCTTTACCTTTTATGATACCGGGACCATCATTCCCGAATCTCACCAAGCCTCCATCACATTCTTCCATATTGATGAATTTATTTCTATCATTAGTCATGTGATGAGTGAACCCACTGTTATTAATCCAATTACCACTGTGATTCATGTTAGAAACCAAATATTTATTCTTCTGAAGGTTCTTCCTTTACTATGATAAATACAATTTCTTCTTCATCTCTTCCATTAGGTTCCTCATCAGTAACACCTTCCTCAGCTAGGTAGAATACTTTCTTATTTTTATCCTTGAATCTTCTTGGCTTCTCCTTCCTATCATTCTTAGTGCATCTAGAAGCAATATGTCCAATTTTTTTACATGCAAAGAACTTCAAGGGTAACTTACCCTTATATTTACCTTTCCCTCTAGGAAACCTTCTATAAAATAAAGCTTCCAATTCCTATTGTTCTCTTTCTTCAAACGAGATAGTTCATAATCATTAAAGTAACATGCTGAAGAAATATTATATATCTCCTTTCCTTTCCTAGATGGTGCAAGAATCAATGATGACTTGAAAGAAGCTTCAACTTTAGGCATACTATTATCATTATTTCTTAACTCAAATGTAGTTAATTTCCCTATTAATGCATCAAGAGTAACCATAAAATTTCCTAGAGATATGAGCTCTTGTATAGCGGAAACACTAATAGCATACTGAGGCAATAAACTTCTCAAAAAAATTCTTACCACATCCTCCTCGGGAACATTACCACCAACACCTTGAATACAAGAAACAACTTCTTTGAATCTCTGACTATATTTCTCAATGTTTTCATTTTATTGCATCCTCGTATAATAATGCTTTCCTCTCAAACTATCAACCTTTTCCTTCTACGCATGTGGATCTCCACCATAGATGGTTTTCAACTTTTCCCACATCTCATTAGTAGTATCCAAGTCTTTGATATAAACATACTTTGCATCTGAAAGAGTACTAGCAATGACTTCCATAGTAGCATTATGTTCTAACCTTTCCTTCAATTGATCTATAGTCAGGGTTTGTTAAGGGAAAATATGTTAGAATTCATAGAATTCAACCACCAAGATCCACTACATGCAAAAACCTATCACAAAAGAGAATCTTGGAGATAAGAATATTCTGAAAGACAAAATGTTCATTCAGAGAGGGAATGATAAAATACAAAGAGATTAATCCTTATAAAGGGGATCAAAAACCAAGAAGGTGGAGAAACCTAGGTGTACGCCTCTCTCTCCGGATTCCCATAGCTTTCCAAGGGCGGGGGTTAGTAGCAAAGTTTCACAAGTGAATGCAAATCAAGTATCCAATAACTACTAAACGAATAACAGAAACATGAGCAATAAAATGTACAAACAAAAGAAAGGAAGACAAGTAAATGAAAACCCCTTGATGCTTGAAGCTTCTATTGTTTCTCTCTACTCCTTCCGAAACGCTGTTCTTGATGCTCAGTATTGGCGGGGCAGCATCTATGACTTGAGAAGCGTCGAGAATTTGATATTTGAAATGTGTGTGTGATCGCAAGATAGCTTGAATGTTGACAGAGTAATGGCGCTTGTAAGCTTGAAATCTTGGATCCTTCAAATGGTTATGAA